>NDXB01005923.1:100124-178999 GCA_002631895.1 Agapornis roseicollis | reverse complement strand
ACAAAAAAAAAAAACTGCAGCAGGGAAAAAAAAAAAAAAAAAAAAGAAAGCAGATTCCTACAGTTTGAAGAGATTCCCTTTAACCTCTTAATGGACTGCATCCTGAGGTCTGTCAGTAGCATCACACACACATCCCCATTGCCCACCACAAAAGATCAATTGGAGAACGTGGGAGAGAATTGATTTCCTGTCTGCAGAGTGGCAGCTCCAGCATAAGTCAATGTTATCTGGAGCACTAAAGTGGAGCAGGGCACTTTACGATAAAGGCTTAATGCTTTATCTGCTCACATAAATACTTCCAGATAAAAGAAATTGGATTTAAATAACATTCCAGCTGTGACACCAACTGACAGAAGTTAAGGAGTGCCCAAGATAAAGCCACATCCTTTACCCTCTGAAGGAAAAAAAAGGAAAAAAGGAAAGAGAGAAGGACCCTGTTCCTGTTCGAGTTAAGCCCGATCCATCAGCTTCATCTGTGAGTTATTTATCACCCTGTAAGCCTTGTGTGCAGATCCCCATCAACATGTGAAGGCAGAAGGCAGACTCACTGAGACAATCTCATTGTAATACTGCAACATTTTGCTGAACATCAACTTTTTCTTCAAAGGCATTGACTTAGTTACCAGTTCTGCCGGGTGCAGACTTTAGAAAACCATGTTCACCACCTCTGAGTTTTGACTAGAGGATGAGCTCTTCTTCCTTAGGTTTGCCCCTTCAGTTGCCTCTCTGGTTGCATTTCTCTGCCTTCTGTCCATTACACCTCTCTGTGGGTCCACTTCCTGATGTTAAATTCCCAGCTTGCTTTACTTGGGTTCTTTTTTTTTCTCTTAAAAAGAAGGAACAGGTCCTCAGTTCTTATCCCTCCATAATCTAGAAAATGTTAACTTGTCATTAGCTGAGAATTTGAACAAGGGAAGATTTTATTAAGGTAAAATGAGAAAAAGGAAGAACACATCAATTTGTTCCCAAAACTTACCATGGATATTGGCTGAAATCTGTGATATTCTGCCAGCCTTGACCTCATAGTACAAGAAAGGAAACCTCAAAACATGTACCAGGTAGGAGTAACTTTAAAAACATGAGGGTAGAGAGGAGTCTGCTTGTTAGAACATGCTTTCATAAACAAATACCATGGAAGCAGACAGCCTGAGTTAGGATGCATTACCTTGTATAGTGTTGTACGTACATACCAAAATGATTCAGTACAAATAGGGTTCTAACTTATATATGATTGTCTTCTCCCTAGTTCCCATAGATTGCCCCTGACAGCTTTGCACCCTAAGACTGATTCAGAAGAACATGGATAACTCTTAGCAGGTGTCTGGTCCTGTTGAAATGTATATGACTAAGTTGCTTTAATGAACTGGAACTTTGGTAGCTGTGTGAAATAAATAGGGAACACTCATAACCAATAAGCACTATAGCAAGTAAACCCTGAGACTACCAAGGCAATTTGTCAGACTTCTCTTACTCTTGAAAGGTAACATTAAAGGCATAACCTTTATCACTGCAAGATAAATGCTGCATTTCTAAGACTACATCCTGATCCTGTCAAAGTCAACATGAAAAATGGGCACAGACAAAAATTCAAACAGAAGTGCAGACCTGATACTCATTGTGACTGTATAATAACTCGGTACTTGGTGACTCAAAGTTACCGCTACTTCACAACATTAACAAAGGTTCCACACAAATCTTTTTTAAAGAAAAGCATTCATGTTTTTTTTCCTTTTATCAATGGGAAAAAATTAGGCCAAATCACAAAGATAACATCCCTTTTAAATGCTATTTTTTTCCTGGACCAAAAAGAAAAAGAACAACAAACCCTTGCACAAAAGATGTATTATGGGCAGTCCAGCTTTTTACATTGACTTGCACCATAAGTCCATGAACTTCTTGGGTCAGAAGATATGCCTAAAATATAAATGTTAAATACTAGAATATCAACACACATGACTGTTCAGGTGTCAGCTGACTACCATGCATTGATAAATGGCTTTCAGTATAGACCAAAATGAGTAAACTCAGGTTCAGAAAAGGATGAGATAAATCTATAGAAAACAGGTCTGTAAAGTGATTCTATAAAGACTAGCAAGGATATTAAAAGGAGTAGGCTTACACAGTGTCCCAGTAAACAATCTTCTCTGCCACTGCTGGTGATGAAATGCTAGACTAGAATGATCATTGCTCTAGGAAGTATGGTGTTTCTTAAGTTATTGTTTATAACTATTCATGGTTAATTAAGCCTAGCTAAACACTTCCATGCAGGCAAAACCTCTGTCTTCAAAAGTCTGTATATGCCCTGGTAAGGAAAGGCGGCAGGATGCACACAGCAAACACTAGGATGTCTAAATTTCAGTCCATGTTTTGTAAACACCTCAGTATGTGGAGCCCTGCTGAACCTCCAGTGTTGATGCAGACCCTTTAAAAGTTTCACATATCTACACAGCTTTCTGGCATAAATATACCTGCTTTGCTTCGTCATCTTTCACAGACTTATCAGGACCAGATTCCCAGGTGTTGATGTGCTCAGCTTAGCATATCATGGGAGAATGAGGCTCAAAACCTGACCCTCTAGGCATGTTGCAGTTCAGGAGTACGACACCAGATACCTGCATATGGATACCTACCTGTGAGCCAGCAATCCTATTATAGTCACTGGAGATCCAGTGATCAATTCAGTTGCCTAAACATTCAATTTTACTGCCATCAAAGATGCCTATATCTGGGCCTTTGTGTGCTTGAAGAGTCAACACAAAGCTTGTAAGGGATCTATACCCAGTCAGAGCAACAGATGAAGGCCAGACAAAGGCAAGATGCTTGAGGGCATCTCAAATAATACTTAATGCCTAAAACAACTGAGTGAAACCTCTGGTCAATTTAGATACTAATTTACCTTATCATGAAGGAGACAGCTACTGGCTCTACTGCTGAATGATGCCATGACAGAGTTGAGTCAGCTGGTGATTCAGTTGCCTAAGCAAGTGTAGTGCCATTTGAGTTGCCCTACAGTGTCTGAAACATTCATAGAGGGCTGATGAATAGATCTGTATCTATCCAGAGTACCATTCATACACCAAGGGTACCCTGGACATCTCAGGTATGCTAAAACCCTATGAAGAAGCAATTGACTCCTGCCCTAAGTCTCCTACAACAGGAGGTGTCATACAAATACACACCGAAGTCTATGTACTTTCATATTGAGTAGAAACCTGCCCAGAAGGTCCTTCTTCGGTGGTGAAAGTCCAAATAAACAGTGTTACCGTGACAGCCTTTGATAATGCGTTCATTACCTGTGTCTCCACTATATATTTTAAACATGATGACTGCAAACAGTAAAGCACTACCTGTATCTCACAAAGGCACATTACATTGGCAACATCAAATGGTAAATGAGATGGCACTGGAAGAGTTTTCTCCTTTGGGAAGGAGATAACAACTACACAGGAACAGATTTTCCATGTACATAGAATAGTGGATGTGTATTTATTGATAGTGTTTAATCAGTCTGTTAGATTGCACTGAGTTAGCGTACTGCGTCTTTATTTTTAGCCCATGCTGTCACTATGGCAGTAAGGTGCCACTGCACAACAGTTCATATTTCAAGTTAAATACTATTTAATTACAGCCAAATATTTCAGGATAATTTCAGTAGATGATTTAGTGCTGAATTCTATGATAGGAGATCAAGCCTAAATCCACAATATATAATCCAATGGCCAGCCTTTACTATATGAAGTATCATTCAGTGTGTGATCAGTTAACTTGCCAAAGATTGTCACTCTTCAGGTCCTTGTCTTTTTCTGTTGACTTCATTGACTGTGGCTGAATGTCTGAAGGCTCAGACATCCTGATTTCCTTTTGCATTTCTCTGCATCCTTATTAGCTGCAGAAGCTGTTAAGCTGTTTCTCCACAGAGAAGCAACTTAGCATACCACACCAATAGGTTTTGGTTTGTGTCCATTTTCAGCTGTAGAAATATTGCCTATGGAAAACAAAAGAGAGTTTTCTATCAAAGAAGACGGACATTGCATGCTATGTTCCAGCATCTTCAAAATAAGTCACAATTCCTGATGGTCTCCGTGTCTCCTCCTTCATGACATTGTTCCATGGGAAGAGAAACAGAGGGAAGATTGATCTTGCAAGGCTCCAAATGCAAGAGTGTTTGTAGAAAAGGAACAGTTGCTTATTATGACTTCTTGATCTGTCAGAGAACAGCACATGGTCAGAACAAGTCTAGCCAGGCAATAAATATGGAGTGAAAAAATGCATTAATACACTCACTTACCACACACAATGTCACATAAATCATGCAGAATACTGTTCTCTCTGGCTGAACTGTAACTGAGTTTAGCTTTCCAGTTGTTAAGACTGTTTGCATGTCTAAGAGTGTGTTAAGAGCTGCAATGTGAGGTTGACCTCTTTTCTATACAGATCTCTGATGAGGGCAGCAACAGCCATATTTTTACCCAGTGCTGGGCAGAGGTTTGCAGACAAGACATGCATAAATGCTGAGCTCTCATTTGCACATCATACCCTTTTTCATAGATTGGTTTCTTTCTATGCAATAATTTATGTAGGTTGGAAATAAGTATATATTCTTTCTGTATATGGAAACCTGGAATCAAGACTCTGCAAACACTGCTTCTTTCTGACCTTAGAAGGAAGTAAGCACCACTGAGGGTAAGAATGCAAGAAAGGTTCTCTTGCTGATTCTTGGTAGTGACTGCAGCCACCAAGAAACATTGTGCACACTCAAATGTCTGCTCTGTGGTTTCATGGCATTATCCTCTGACTTGCCTTCTGATTATGGTTCCAGCCAAAGTCTGTATTTCATCCACAATTATGATTTTCTGTTTTGAATTCTCATTCCTGTTTAAAAAAAAAAAAAAATCCACAAGCCAGTGTTCCTGTTCATTCTTTCTTTAAATAGAGAAAAGAATAATTGAAGCTTCCTTTTTCCTTACCTCTTTACTACAGCTATATACCCTCTCTGTAAAACATACCTCTCTGGCACATCAACAGACTCTTTCCATCTCATGGAGGAAAGCATCCTTACAAACTAAAATCAGAAATCTCTTCCTGCTAGTGTCAATGAACCATGAGATCACTCTCAAAACTGTATTAGTGATATACGTGACCATTACAAATGAAAAGTAATACCCAAGAGCTTCTGCTTGTTCTAAGAATATTAACCTTCCCTCCACTGTGGTGAAATCCTAAACCTCCAACACCTTCTGCCACTTTTTTGCTTCTGACTTCTCAAAGGGGAAATTTGTCCATGTTTAGAGAAAGTCACCTAAAATTAAACAAGTTCTTTACTATATTCAGTGCAAGTATAAAAGCCAAAGGGAAGTAATAGAAATATGAGTAAGATAAGATTGAATTTGGTTTAGTGACCTTTTTCCCTAAGGCAAAGGGAAGTTGAGAGGAAAAGGAACTATGGCAATTCATTTTGTCTTGCACCCCACTCTGTATTCTGGAAGCCTATATTTATACGTAACCTGAATTTCAGGAGTCCTACAGAATTGTGTTGTTAAGAAGACAAAAACATAAACTCAGAATAAATTTTGTAGGCTACTGTTTCCCATCAAGAATTATGCAGCCTCTGCTTTCCACCATTCTGCGTCTCCAACCTGCACTGATGCAATTCCTATTTGCATTCCCAAAGCATAATCTTGCTCTTTTTACACATAAATTATGCTCTGTGAGTTATTATTACACAAATGAGTCTTCCAGGAATATGTCACCAAAAAATCATGGTAACTATATTATGGTACTTGGATAATACCATGCTATTTACTGATAGACCATAATCCTCATTCTGACTCATTATGGTCTATCATATCAATAGAGTTTTAAAACCCTGGGAACAGAGAGACCACAGCACTTCCCCTGGAGCCAGTCTGTAGTACTGCAAAATACAACTGTTACACAGAGACAACTTCAGGCCAAATATTTGTAATTGCCAAAAATTATTTTGGAAGGAAATCACTGAAAAAATACAGTAGAGCACCCCTGTGAAAGAATGACGGTTGAATTTTCACATAAACATATCACTGCATTAGTCTACCTCATGGAATAATCATATTTCAGACTCAAAATCCATAGGATATAATACTGTATTTTTTTTTTGCATAAATATAAAAGAAAAAAAACCCACATGAATGCTGTTTCCCTTGAAAGTTAAAAATTTGGGTGCCAGTTTTGATATTTGGCAGGATTTCATGGAACAGCTTTATAAAGTGTTCTAAGTGCTCCATTATTCTGAAACACAAGGATAGCTTTAAATTTGCAAGGCAAAACTACCCTAGCATGCAATCATGGTAAAAAATGAGTGTAGCAATCTGTGTGTCACCTACAGTTTAAAACCATAAATGAACTGATTAAATCTAATGACTGCTCAGTCTACCCAGATGTCTGGGTCAGTAAATCAGATTCTAAAATTCATATATTTTTCTCACAGAAGCCATGGCAACATTACCCCATTGACACAATACAACAAGGAGTAACCTATAACTTTTTAACTACGCACAGAGATACATGTGTGTTAATACCTGCAACCCTGAAGACTGAGGCCTTAAATTCACACCAAATGTTGATTCATCAGTAACAGAACACACAGAATTTAGGACTTCTGTCTCCCTAGGAAAGTCAATGTTATTATACTTTGACTGTTTATTAACCAAATGTTGTGTACCACTCCATCCTTGCATTTCAAGGTTCACACAATCTCCTAATGATTTGTCCATGTTCCTGGTGACTACAGTCCGTGTAGTTGTGGCCAGAGCATGTCTTGTGGTGAGCCATCCTGGCTAAGCTTTGTTTTGCAAAGAAATTTATTTCCTCATCTTACAGCCTTATATATCATTCTTCATTTTATAAGCAGGGTGAAGATGAGATGAACAGCTCAGGAAGCTCTCCAAATGAGAGGTGTTTGCAAATAAACAAATCAGTCACTCTGGAACTCAGAGTTTTGCTTTATAGATACGTGTGCACACAAACACATGCTCACGGTTCCTCCTTCCATCTAAGGCTTTCTTTGTTCTCCATCATTTCTCAGCAGATTCAGTATATCTGTTTGGTTCCTACCCAGACTCTCCCCTCACTAAGTCAGTGGAAGTTGGTTTGTCTTGACCTTTGGGAACCTCACAAATGGTGACTCATTCCTTTTTATTAGTAGTAGATGGAGGGGTTGGGGGGTGTTTGTGTGTTACTATTCACAAACAAAGACAAGAGCACATGGTGATAAAATAGGAATCAAACAAAGGCAACATCCACCATTAAAAGAAAAAATGCAGCATTTACTGTCATTACAAAACAAAACCTGACAGTATGCTCATACTCAATGCGTTAGTTTAAACTCATTTTCCTAAACTTGGCTCCTCCATATCTACTAGATAAATGATAGTGACCTCCCAGAGGAGAGCCTCACACACACCTTGTTATTTCTTTCCACATGATCTGCCTAACTCAGGCATAGACAGGACTAAGCCTACCACAGCCCCATCCCCTGGCCAATGTATTGAGATTGTATCTGCCCAAGCATGGCAGTGGTGCTGGAGCCTGAGCTAGAGCTTGGCTGACAGTAGACAAAACTATGAATAAGGATTTATGATATCCAAAAGGAAGTAAATGCTGCTTATTTCTCATAATACCATTGCTTCAGGGTGCCTGAGGAAGCCAACAAGTACCTGAAGAAAGCACTTTTTACCTGGTGCATGAGCAAAATGTGGTATTCCTTTCAATGAGCAGTGTGGAGCCTAAATGCATTACTTCTCAAAAGAAACCCTTCAGACTTCCTGGAGCTACCTAAACATCCCTTAAACACTGGCCATGAGAAGCAGGGAGGAAAAAAAATCACTTAAAAGAGCAGTCAGATACTTATTTTCTCTAGTGCAGCATCTGCTTCTGTCATCCTAGGGTGGTGGGAGATATGTCCTCCACATTGTTTTAAATCCTTTCAGTGCCAGTGAAATCCCAAAACTTTAAACTCAAGCTATGTTTGGTAAGTAGAGGTAATGTTTCTTAGGCTTTAAGTCTTTTAACAGAATATATTCTACCCCAGTTGTGAAAGCCCTAAAAAAAAAATAATAGTCATCTTCAATAGAACAATATATCAACGTCATTATAAGAATGTTATTAATATATGCATATGTTTTTCTTCCAGAGATTTTAGAAACCGAATATTCCTTTCGTAGCGATTTTTACTGAAGGAGTGATAGCTAAGATTTTATTCTTTTTATTAGACTAAAAACTCATAAAAACCTCTAGGGGAAAAAAATAATCAACATCCACAGAACAAAAAACCAATGAAATTTTTCTTCAGGAATCATTTTTTTCCTGATTGTGTTCCTTGGTCCAATAAAGGTTTTCACACTGGCTAACTTACCATAACTCCTGTCTTCATCTCTATGCTTTGGTTTGTTTAGTTATCATGTGCTTCCCATTTTCCTCAATCTGATTAATGAGTGAAAAGTATTGCTTTCATACTACAGCACACATCGGTTGAACCACAAAATGTAAAAATATCGCTGACCAAGATCTCAGACACATTCTACAGCTAATCAGCCTCTCCCAGCCCTGGAGGCAGGCCCAAACCAAAATCACAGATTCAGACAATATGAGACTTTTGGAAACTTGCAATGCAGAGTGAAACACCAGCATTTAAACTCACTTGTAATTATAACAACCTGAACTTACAGTGCTGTCCTGTGTTCAGCAATTGCAGTCAGTTTTTCTCCTCCTTAGTAGCTGGTGTTTTGACTTAACCCGGGAACAGGGCTGATAAGGCTGATGTTTTTGGTTGTTGCTCAGCCGTGTTTACCCTGACCAAGGACTTTGGGAGCCTCATGCTCTGCCAGGGAGGAGGGGAGGCCGGGAGGAAGGAGGGACAGGACCCAAACTGACCAAAGAGGTATTCCATACCATAGCACGTCATGCCCAGGATGTAACTGGGAGTGATCCAGAAGGGTGAGCTCTCTCTGGGGTGTTGGTTGGAGGTATTTGGTCTGTGCCGTTGGGGTGTTGTGAGTTATCTGTTGGTGGTTGATGGGATGCTGTATTCTTTTCCTTTATCATTATTATTATTGGTGGTAGCAGCAGTGATTTGTGTTATACCTTAGTTACTAAACTGGTCTTACCTCAACCTGTGAAAGTTGCATTTTTTTTTTTTTGATTCTCCTCTCCATCCCTCTGGAAGCAGGGGAAGGCAAGAAATTGGGGTTGAGTGAGTGAATGAGCTGCGTGGTTGGGTTTAAACCGCGACAAGTGCAAATGCAGTGTCTATCCTGCATCTGTGCTGTATAGAGTCGATGGCCAAACTCTCATTGACTCCAGCAGGAACCAGGATCATCTTCAGAGTGGAATCAACAGAAATAGTTACACATTTGTGCCTATTTTTATTTAAGTAAAAACCTTCTCCCCTTAAAAATGAAAATAATAGTACAGTCAATCCTGTAGTTCTTAATCCACAAATAGTACCAATTTAATAACCTGCAGCTTCCTTTTACTTCAGTTTCCTTTTCCTTCTACATTTTGATTCCTGCATAAGGCTTGTTTCACTTCTGAGCTCTTGAAGCTCCCTTTGCATTTGTTATCACTGTACATACATATAAATGTTTATAGACCCTGTAGCAAGCTACATGGGCATAAGCATGCTCATAGGAATACAGCCATCCCCACATTGATTTTGTGGGTTTGCTGCAGCTACATAGCTGTAGGGAAAGTCTTCTGTGCTCAGGCAAAGCCTCAGACACACATAGTTGTGAACTCTCAGTGCCCATGGTCTATATCCCAATGTCTGAGACATGAGTCAATCATCCCATTGAATTCCTATTCTCTTTCCTGGCTGCTCAGTCTTTATATTATCCCCAATATAAGTAGATTTTATCCATTCTTCTAAGAAGCCCACAGTGTATATGGAAAATACACATCATTTTCCAGTATGAAAATGTCCCAGCACACCAGCCAAGAAATGTACATCATGAAGCCTTAAAGGATTAAATCTGTTTTGGCAGTTACTGTAAATACAAAGGAATTCCACAAAATTTATAACCACAGTGCAGTTTAACAAGCCTTCAGGTTAATATCATGCTCCCTCCTTTCAGTTCAGACTGTGAGATTTTTTCAAGAGAGAGAAATGATTTGCAAACATTCTGCAGAAAAAATGAGACTGTTCATAAAACAAGTGATCAGCATTGCATTACTGCCTGTAATGCAGCTTTAGCATTCCTTAAGTGCATGTGTGCCTTCACGTACTTCCAAAGGTACAGGCAGCTAAGCTGCTTCTTTGCAGCAACAAACACTGCATGGGAAGAAAAGTCTGTGATCCACAAACACTGTGTTCGTAGCTGGCTGCTGAAAACTGGATCTGTAGAATATCAGTGGACAGGTTTTTGTACTTGAAATTTTGAATTCTTCATGAAATTACATCAACTTTGCTAATAATTTTCACATTCTGGATGTTGAGGCCAGGGAGAATCACATGTATGAATTCCATAAGAAAGTGTACAAGGATGAGGAAAGCGTGCCTGTAAATGCCACATGGGAAGTAGGTAGAATTGAGTAGAGGAAAGGTGTCTTACAGTATATCAGAGCTTTACAATCTTGAATGGTGAAATAACATCATCCTATTGGGGAAAATGAAGATGAGACCAAATTATTGGCTGATATTCCACAACGGAAGTCCATTTTGGCATGTGCTATTGGAATAGGCAGTCATGTCAACAGTGGATTTGTGGCAAATTTCAGAGGCATCTAATACACTTGCCCAGTAGTGCAACATAGGGTTTTGCAGCTAAATTCAAGATACCAGTTTTTGGCAAAAACAGTTGTAAACATTTCTCAATAATTATAGCAGTTTCTTTCAGCATTTTCTAATGAGCCTTTTTTAACCCTTCATTGTCGAATATTGTTTTCATTCCAGCTATAGACCGATTTGTTTTTTTTTTTCATTTGCCATACTCTATATATCTATTAAAAAAAATCCTAAAAGGATGTGGAGACAGCCATGAGAACAAAAAAAATACAAATAATCATCAGTCAAAATTCAGTCATTTGCATATCTCAGTCAATATCGAGATCATTACTTAGGGACTTAATTCAGCCTCAGACTTCAGACTCAGTAGTCAATGCTTACCCAGAAGTACAGCGGTGGTCCTAAGTAATTTTAATTACTATAACTCATTCCTTTGTATTTTACATATAGCCAAGAAATTTTCTTTAAAAGAAAAGTAGAAATTAAAATTAGGTTTAAGTAATTGAGTTCTTTTGGTATTTGAAAGTATTGTGATCTACCGATTTTAGTAGAGGTACAATCAAGCTTAATCCATACAGGTTAGAAACATTCTGCTCCTTCAAGGTACATCACACAGGATGGGGGAAAAAAAAGTGGGGAAAGGGGAAAGTCAGGAAATTGTAAGCTTTTAAGTTGGAAAAGCAGCTTTAAATTTGCCTCCTAGTGCCTACATCTCATAAAATAGCTTTGTTTTTAGATCATTTCAAGTTCAACATCAACTCATGCAGGATAGAATTGCCTTTAAAACTTTCCATACCGCACTTCTGGCAGGAACAAAGATAGTTAATACTACTATAACTTGTTAATTTCTTTTCAAAACCAAATAACAACTTCTAATTCAGCTTGAAAACTCATACTAGCTGATTTTTATGTATTATTTTTTAACTGTGTCAATCAATAGCTTTCCCACGATGATGTGGATTGCCCTATTCAAACCCATGGACCTGCTCACTGTAGTCAAAGTGAGGAACACAAAAGAAAAATGATATTTGAGTAGGAAAGGCACACTTCAAAACTGCTGAAGCAAAATATCCAAATATCCAAAAAGGATACCATCAGTGTAACCTCACTGTGACATCGCCAGAAAGGCACAGACTACTCGGGGTAGAATATGCCACTGCCAAGATCCCTGCAAGGGGATGAAATGGTGCCCTACTTGTCTTGGTTGTCTTTCTGAGCACCTGAACTTACGGTGGAGAAGAACAGAAAGGGCAATGAGTTTGGGGCATAACTATCAGTCCTCTGTCTTTTTGCTCTTGAGACCTTAAAGCTGCCCAGGTATCCCTGGGTCCTAACTCTTCTTTCAGGCAACATTTTTAAGCTAAGTCACCCACTAGTCTAATGCCTCTAAGAAAACCTGCTCTTCTGCATCATGTGGCTTATGCTAATGGGAAAGGAAACTTACTCTTCATTCCTGTCTTCCTTCGCTTTTCCCTCTTTCTTCAAGGTCCTGTTTGTTGCTCCTATTGGGCTTCCCTGGCCCTGAGATGCCTCATTGCTCTCATCTGTGATTTTGTGCAGCAGCTCTGGAGGCATGGAGGTTATCCAGAGGTTATCTGTGGGTGCAGGTTATATGATGACTTTTTTTCAACTGTAGTTCCTTTAGAAGAGGGTGGATTATCTGAGGGCTGGGTCATCTGCAGTGTCTGATACACACCCTGGTGAAGTAAAGCAGCTTTGATTTCTCATCTGACAGCAGCAGCTCTCCAAAATACTTTTATCTGCCTCCCTGTTAGCTCAGTTGCTACTTTATGCCAGTGTTGCATAGTGACAGTTTCTAGGTCAGAAAACATGGAAGGAGGAAATTAAAGCCATGAGTATAAAAGAGACATGAACGTAGGAAAAACATGGTCCCTGCTCCACCTGGTTCACCTCTTCCTTTTCAGAGCTAATGAAGAAACACTGTCTGACAATCAGAGCAACGATGGAACAGGTGGTTCCCCCTTGGTAAAGCCCTGAACCCAGTAAGCTGCAATTAAAAGTAGACTTAAAAACCTATACTGAGCTATTTGACATCCTCCAAGGACTATGTGAATAACCCAGGTCACAATTTGAGAAACAGCAGCCTCCCTCTTCAGTGGCCTAATTTAGCCTCTGACCATTTTTAAAGTCACAAGAGGAGAAGGAGGTGTCTCCTTCTTGCAGGGAGCTAATCACTCTCTAAAATAACGTTGTTTCTTCTTTCTTGTGATGGCCAGCTCAGATGCCTGGTCGAGTTCTTTTCCCTGCAGCTTAGATTTCTAAAGAAAACAGGGCAATTCTCTTTGAACCAAGTGGGTAAGGATGGGTATGGTTGTCATTTAATCAGTACCACTGGTGAGAGGCATTCCAACAGTAGTTTAGATGCATACATAGAGACAAAGAAAGTGAAAAACGTTTGGTTCTGCATGTGCCTGGTCCCATCCTTGCCAACTGTCCCCACAAGCCTAGGGACTCAGTTGATTCACATAGAGTTGCTCTGTGGCCTTGCAAAGCTCTTTCTCAGACACACATACACAGCACTTGTCAGTTGTCTGACAAACTGTTTGCAAAGGAGAGTTCTCCCTCCCTCCCTGTGTGCATCCTGGGGACCTCCTGCTGCGTTGGAGCAACCCATCACTGGTCACCTCTATGCATTGTCTGAAGCTCTCTCACCATCTGGACCACCTAAGAGAAAATGTTTTCTTAAAGAGCAGAAGATTAAGGAACAGGGATTTACACCTCAGTCCCCAAGGTAATTACCAGATGGCAAACGGCTTGTTTTCACTTGATGAATCAGAGTAACTGAATCGGGCCTAACGAAGTGGCTTGGATTTTGTTTCCAACCAAACTTTCTGCTTTACAAGCTGAAGAGGTTGATTCCCACCCTTTAGATAATGATTTTAAAGTAAAGCTAACATTAAAGCAAAAGTCTGGCATTAAGTGGGTGGATTTCACTGTGTCAGGGAAGGACCCCAGCCATACCACTTCTCACACTGTTTTAACTCTTTGCTGACCACTGGTGGGTCTTGCCAAGAGCTCATGGCAAGAGTTTACTCACCTGAATAAGCAAAGCAAAATGAGGCCATCTCTCCCAGGGCTTCTGAAAGAGACTATAAACCTGAGAACTGTCATCAGTCTTTCATTTTAAGCTTTTTACTATGGCAAGAAAGATGAAATTAAAGCAGTTGCCTTTTGAGGAGTTAAATCTTTGCTTTCTTTTCCTTTTCAAAATGACAGTGGAAAGAAGCAGTATTTGGAATCAGTATTAGCAATACAAAAAGTAACAGAAAAAACATATTCAATGGAAACTTATAGCCAGTGCTTTGTCTTGTTTCCTTCAAAAAATAGAGAGCAAGAGACTTAAACAAACCTAAAATGAATGCTCTATTTAAGGCCTTCTTGTAAATATAGGCTCCCAGCCCTAAATTAAAGTAATATGACATTTTAATGTCATCATCTAAAATGCTAAAGCCAACTAAACTACAAGTTTAATGTCTAACTTGGCATTCATAATGTTCCTACATCTTCCTCTGACTTTCTATATATTAGCTGGAATAAACAGCAGGGTTTGTTTTGCTTGCTGTAGGGTGAGGGGTGCCTTAATTTCTATTCAAAGAGCTTTCTGAAATGAATAACAAATGCAGGCAATCAGCAAAAAGAATGCCAAGTAAGACTGGGACCCTCTCTTGTTTCACTTTGCAGAGTTTCATTATGAGCTTGCTATAGCAATTGCCATAGTAGTTTACCAAATTGTCTTACGGCCTTTTCTCATTCACTATCTTGCCTCATAGCTATGGAAAAAATGGGATTATATTAGATGTTTGTTCATTTACTCTGCCTTACAGGGCTCATTTTCTTTCTTTGATGTATTTTGTTTCTATCATTGGTTTAGATGTTTCTGTTGTTTGTTTCTGTCATTGGTTTAGATGTTTCTGTTTCAACTCCAAGATTTCCATATTTCCATGTACTGGAAGGCTCCTATCACCCAATCTTCTCCCCTGGAAGCTTACGCCTTCTTCAAAAAACACACTTTCTGCTGAATGAAAATACTGTCTTTAATACCCACTTCAAAGAACAACACCCACTATGTAATGATGATTGTTACTCAACAGTATCCTAAATCCAAAAACTAATTGAGAGAGACCTTTTCTATTTTGGCCCTGAAATAAGCTTTTATTTCTATTGTATGGTCTACCACCCTGCAGTTTTTTGTAGCAGAATAGAAGGCATGGGTTATCTTTTAACAAGAAAGTGACAGTGGTCTGGCATGCCAGATAGCACCCAGAAAAGTGTAAGTTCTTTGCCTGTAAAAGGTTTAGAGTTAAGTGGACCAGTAAAGTTTCCTCATCTACCTAATCCTAAACCATGCAAGACAACAGAAATAAACAACAATGACCTGGCCAGTCACCTAGAGAGGTTTGCTGCCTGCCTAGAGCCAGGATCCGGGATGCTGTGGAGGCACTGCAGGAGCTCATTCAACTGACTACTAGCTCCTGCTGTTATTGTGTGTGGGCACATACAGTACTGCCTGGAGAAACCTGAACAATAACGAAAGTGACTACCAAGCTCCATGGATAGTAATGAAGGGTATGGGGGCCTGGATGGTGTTTTCCTCTATCCTGCTGGTGATGGTCAAGAGTGCAAGGAGAAGGACACTAATAGGACAAGTCAGTAATTGTCTGCAGAAGTGGTGTTGGCATCAGGCTTTTGGATTCTTTGACCACAGGACCCTGTTTGCAGATCAGCATCTGCTTGGGAGAGATGGGATCTACCTCACTAAGCAGGGCAAAGCTATTTTCACTGAAAGGATGGATGAGTTCATAAGGACACCTTTAAACTAGAAATGATGGGAAGGGAAAGAGTAATAAGCAGTCCTGTGAAGGAGTGACAGATAGCATTGCTGAGTGAAAAGTATGGGTCAGGTGATAGTTAAGCAAACTGGACATGCATAACACCATGGGCCTTGATGGTATGCACCCATGAGTGCTGAGGGAGGTGGCAGCTGTTCATGTGAGGTCACTCTTGATAAATTTAGATTCACCATGGTAAGCAGAAGTGACCGAATACTGGGTCCAGTTCTGTTCAGAATCTTCAGTAATGATCTGGATGATGGGGTAGGATATAGCCTAGCAGGTCTGCTGATGACACAAAACTGAGAGGTGTGGCTGATACACCAGAGGGCCATGCTGTCATATGGAGGGACCTGGACGGGCTGTGGAAATGCGTTCCATGAAATCTCATGAAGGTCTGAAGAAATTTAAAGCTGTGCAACCCAAGGTAGATTTTTACTAATCATTTTGGTGTGCCCTTGACTCAGCTTTACTGAAACAAATTATTGAGCTGTGAGAGAGTAAGTGAAAGCCATGCAAGATCAGTAGAAACAAAGATGGAAAATAAATATCTGGTCTTATGACAGTTAGAAATTTAAGAGAAAATTGTTAGAAAACAATGTATAAAGCACAGAGTAAAAAAGCAAAGAGTTGCATGATAAATGATGTCTGGATAACATCAACCCAAAGAGATTCTATCAGCACAGAGAGCTGGACTCAGCAGAACACAGTCTGTTCCTCCTGTCCCCAACACCTCTCTGAGCATGGCATGAATCAGCTTCCAGAGGTGCTTGCCAGACTAGAAAGTGTGACTGAGCATCTACCATTTAGGTGACCAAATTTACATGAGATTAATCTTACCATGTATGCAGATGTACTGGAAATTATAGATCTAGCCAGCATCTTTATTATGCTGCACATTTTTACACTTACCTGTCAAATGCTGGATTGCTGCCAATCAGGGTAATTTTTCTATTCAATTTTCACTTTCAGGAGACCAGTGAAAAAGTGTATTATGAGACAGTGATAGTTTAATCTTAGCCATCACAAGTTAAGTAAACAGCACACTACTGTTTATGTTGATCTGTTGATAAAATATAGATCATATGCTATTATTGATGTAGTTCTACTTCAAGTACAAGTTCAGTTACACCACACTGCTCATCACATGTGGGAATCTATTGGCAATAGAACTTGCTCCAGGTTTGCTTCATAAAAATTATGATACTCTGTCTAGTTTCAGTTAGTACAACATTACACTGTGACTAAAGAAGTAAAAACAGACCCTGGCCCATGCTCCACAAATTGCAACTGTCTGCTTCTTAGGCATCAAAAGCTACATCTATCCAAGTTAAAACAATGGACAAGGACTGTTCTTTGGCATTGCATGCAGTAGCACAACACAGTTTGCATCCATATGGTTACAACATTTTTCCCTAAAAAATGAAAAAATAATTAATCTGATTTTCCTATTAGAAACAGTTCCTGACCTGCTCCTGAACCATGCTAGGGCTCTGTCTAGGAGAATACTAGCTGGCATGGGCCAAAACCATGCCAACAAGCATGCCAATATTACACAATACAGGCTATTATAGGACAGCTCTCACCCTATGCCCCCGTCTTGTTTAGTTTAGTTACTAGTATAGACATAGCCAAAATAGTCAGAATATAAGGCAGTGATTTTTCTTGAAATCAGAAGCTGAAAAATTCAACTCAGCCTCCATTTGTAGACCACATTATGTGCAGGATCTTTAGCATCCCCTAGCAACAGACACTAGAAGGCTGGTTGAAACTTAGAAAAAATAGTAGCAGTGTGTGCCAGTAGGGAGAGAGTAGGCAATGCCAAAACATTCCTATCCCTCAAGCACAATGAAGAAGTCCTTCACAGCATGAGCTATGGGCAGGCACACCAGGCTTGTCAGCCGCTGAAGAGTAGACTTGGGGCTCCTCAGGGCCCCACAAAAGAGTGAAAATAATGATCTTTTTATTTTTGTTTTTAGTTCTGTCCTTGTTAAACACAGATGCCCTTGCATAGTGGCCAATACTGTGTAGCTAAGACCATGCAGGACACTGTGCAGCTATATATAATGTGAAAACATATCCAACACTGAATGATGCTAATGGGAAACTCACAGTCAGAAAATACCAGTAGGACAGCCCCACAGGCAATAGAAAGATCTTCAGGTAGAAAAAGATCTGAAAAGACCTGATGCTCAGCAGCCAATGGGAGAAAGTCAGAACTGGTAGATATGATGTTAATACACAGTGATAATATAAAGGACATGCAAGTTCTTCCCTTCGTTTCCATGCTTTAAAGGAGAAGGATTGGACGATAAAGTCTAATATACTTCTATTGCTTTATATGCCTTTTGCAAATGTCTATTATATATACATTATTTAGTTGGTATTGAAAATTAACTCCTCCACTGAACCCAAGGAAGCAGACTGAAAGAAACTGGGGCCCTGAAGGCAGTATCTTCATGTAACAAAGGAAAACAACATCTACTCTGCATTTGAAGAAGGACCTCTAATGAGCATCCTGTTTGCTAATGGTAAACACTTCGGAGGCTTTCAAGAGTCAGGGATTACTTTGCTATCCAAATCAAATAATCATAAACCACACTTTGTGAAAACAAAACTGATATAATAAACAGAAGGGGGTAATTCATCAAGTGCACACATATGTGGATGGTTCACTTCTTTCAGCTCAGAGGAAAGCTGAAATTCAGGACTTGAAGGTTACTTTCTTCTTGCTGCAAGTCTTCCAGTTTGTGTCACATTTCTTACTGGAAATCAAACCTTCACAAACCAGCTACCAGTGCATTGTACAGTGCATGTTGTTCATTGGATTTTGTCTAATTTAGGCAATGATTATTTTAGACTGAGTAATGATATAATACTATCATCTATTCTCCTTCATAACTTTAAAGCCTAAAAACCAAATTGTACAGAAGGGAAGAAATCCCAAATTTGTTACATCCTTAACCTTCAGGTGACTAGTCAGGCAGGTCTATTGAAACAATTTATCTCCTACTATGGAAACGGTGGCATTAGGAGCCGCAGCCTTACTAAACAGCAGAGAATCTCTTTATAATTATGGGAATTAGTTCCTGGAGATAGAATAAACTGCCAAACACAGTACCTAAATAATGAGGTTACCTATTGGTTTTGACTGAGATTGGCTGTTGTTTATGAATCTAAAATAATCTTAGACTTCTGGAGTAAAATGTCCACACATATCACTGTCACTAAGGTACAGTAGCGAACAGCATTACTGAAGTCAGGAGTTTAGGCCTTGTTGCAAACTACTTAACACCACTGCCCCCAGCAAGAAACACTTTATAACCGGGATGCAGAAGTCAAATGCAAAGATGTATTTCAAGCTTTATTCATGTAGCTGTTACTTACAGAGCCCAACCTGTCTGGACAAATAATAGACCAAAGGTCTTGTATAGGCTTTGACTTCAGGCTTTGTTATAAAAGTGAGAATGGCAGGAGAGAGACTTTGAAATCACAGACGATTCAATACATGTGTAATCTAGCCATATATAATATACCCAAAGCATTCTGTGTACACAGGGAAAGCTGAACCCACCCCAAGACTACTTTTGTTTGTTTTAAAACCACAGCGCATCTTAAACCCTAATATACAATTTACAGTGCCATTTCCATGACCTGAGTTTTGGTTATCTGAAACATTTTTTATCCCCAAACTGGATCATGTTTTCTATTTTCTATTAATTACCTTGAAAGTATCTCAGCTGTTTTTAAATGCATAACTATCAGCTTCTCTTAGAGATTTGGTTAATATGAACTGTAATATATACTAGCTATTATCAGTTCATATACTGAAAATGCAGGGCAAGCTAATGGTGATAACGAATCTCAGGCAAGTTTTGTGTTTGCTGTTTCTTCTCCCCAGATGGCTCACCCAGGTCTAAACCTTACAAATACATAATACCATTCCTTAGAGTAAACATATTGTAACTCGATTTTCTTCCCCCAAGCAAGCAACCAGATGAACGGCCTTGGTGGATTATTCTGTAACAGAAACACTCATAAGCGGTCTGCGATAAGCAAGCCAATTGAAATGGAGTAGTGCACTGTTTAAAATCATCTAAACATTTTCTCTTAACATGAAACATTTGAAAATGTGTAGCTCAGTGTTTGATGAAACACAGTACCCTGTTGTCTATAGCCCAGTTCTAGCCCCTTCTTTAAATGTAATCTTTTATCAAAGTCACATGTGTTTCCAATAAATTCACATGTGGATGCAGTTATCCCAGGAAAACTGATTCACGAGTATTTTAGAGGCTCCTCTATCTTTCAGGCCCACCTAAAGTTTCTTTCCATTTTTAAAAATATTTTTTTAGTAAGCATGCGAAGGGAAATAATCAGTTTTGCTTGCTTACAACACAACCGCCCTGCTCTGAATCATAAGTACAGCATTGTTCAAAGGAACAGCTGGTACCAACTCCAAAAGTTTAAGTGTTCCCCTACAAACAAGAAACTCTGTTGAGCCTGTTAGTCATCATCTCCCACAGGTATTGATTCAAGGCTACAGTTCTGCCTATTCCTGCCATGGCTAAAAAGATTAGTTGCATGGTTTTTGGAAAAGAGCATTTTCACACACAAGCAAACATACAGCTACTCTTTTCTTGTCTGCTACTCACTATGATTATTGTACATTTTTTAACCTTTTTTAACCACATACAGGGCAATCACACTTTCATAACAACAATGGAGCTTTAAGAAGTTGTTTCTGCAGAAATGGATTTAGAAATACAGTTTTGTCCTCAGGAGTTTACATCAACACACGATTTAGTTGTAAATCCAACAGAATTCTGCCACCTTTTTTACCAGGAAACACAAATTTGGGGGTAGGATCTGTTTAAAATGTATTCTCTGGAACTGAACTCCTATTGTGCCAGACTTTCAAAGCAAGCTTAATACAGGTCACCTCTTCATTTCCAGGAGTCTAATTTTATTGCTCCCTCCAAGCCATGCCAGAGAAGGGAGCTCTAAAAAGTACTTTAACCACTTTGGGGACCGTGCTTAGATTGTGCTTTCAAATAATTTCTGCTAATGACCAAATGGTAAACTTTGAACTTATTTCATATTTTCCTAGGACATCTCCTTGACAGTCAGTTTTCAAATACAATTTGCATTCAGTTATGGATCATACTGCCTTCATTCATATCATTACCCATCTTGTCCTGGGATATACACATATTTCCCAAGACCCCTTTCAGACAAAGCGGTTTAAATACCCATCCATCCCTAGCTGTGGAATGGTGGTTTGAGCCTACATAGCAGGGTAATCTAACTCCTCAATTCAGCACAGGAACCTCCAGCACTAGAAAGAAATTGAACAGAAAATGGGGACTTAGATCCCAGGCTTACATTGCCTGGATTTGGTGTGGACAGAATAGCTGAAAAACAGAAGCTGTAAGGGACAGGGAGCATTATGAAAAGATTTTGAGTTCTAGCCAACTTGCTGCAAATGGGAATATTCCCTAGAGAAAGTGGAAGGAGTAAAGCGCTGGTAAATACAGGACAGTTGGGGGTGCTCAAATCTTTTCAGTCTCTTTTTCAGAGCTGTACTTGCAGACTCTCTTTGGACTTGACAAGAAGTATTCTTAGGTCATTGTCTGGCCATCCTACTATAAATAGCCGATAAATAAATGGAAAGAAGTTTTAAATGTGCATTTGTCACATGTCAGTCTTGCGATCGTCCAGACCCTTTCTCGTCAGTGGGGAGAATACTCCTTCATTACCACGAGTTCCAATAACAAGCCAAGTGCTGCCTTTCACACACTGTGGAGCAAGGAGATCTATTGCTCAGCCATGCTGTGGGGCAGGTGTGGGGATGAAAACAGGACACCATGTCATTCATTCCCAAAGCACCATGACACAGATGACCTCATCACTGTATTTTCTGGCTGTTCAGCAGCCTGTGCAAAACCCATGTGTGGTCTCAACACCATGCTGATCTGTGTGGTACAGGCAGAGGAATGTAGTATGACTGTCCTTCCAGTGATCTGAGTTTCCAAAATCCACAACATCCTTACATCTCCTCTGAGTGGCTCATGCCAGAGACTGGGGATCATCACAGCTTAAGTTGTACCAACTATGACCACGGGGATTCACAAGTGATAGGAAATGGGTTTAGACTGTAAAAATCTGAGCATTCTGGGCTAGATCAGGAAGATGCTTAAATATATATTTGCATCTTATTCATGTGGGATGGACGGGACAAAAATTGTTGTGTAAGTTAAGGCATGTACTTCATCTAGGGCAGAGTCTGTGCCTTGGAGGATCAGGCTTTATATAGCAAAGCCTTGTTCCCAAAGTCACAGATGTACCTTACAGTAAAAAACAGAGCAAACATGGCACGATGGCAAGGGCCAGGGTCAAAAGTTGGGGACAATCCCTTCAGAATAAGATAAAGGGACTTGGAAAACATGCTGCTCACACAGGGCTGGAGCCAAAAAGTGCTGTCAGCGCATCATCAGTCCACTAGAAACGGTATGTGATGTCTTCTGAAAACACAACCACCAACCATGACTCCAGGAACTCACTTTCCCAAAATTACATGCAAAGGATGAGGATACCTCAGAACAGCCGTGGTACTAATAGAGACTAATAGAGACTAGCAATTAGAGAAAATGTAAAATTATTATGAGCTAACATACCTGACTCTACCACAAACAAAAATTAGACTTAGTTCCCAGACTGAGAAAATTATAACCTGTCGAAATATAAGTGTTACCTTAAATGTGCCTGATCGAATTAGTCTGACCGAATCCAACTTCAGCTGAGTGCATTTGTATGAAAAATGAATGGGGAACAGGTTTATAAAATTAATGGGCAGAAAAAAGCAGTTCCTCTGGAGGAAGATTTTGTTGGACACCTCAAGGAGTTTTGAACATTTGATCCAGATAATTTGATCTTCTGAGGAATGATAGTGCTAGAAACTCTGAATGTCCTTGTCTATAGTTACTTGTAATCTCTGCTTCCTCTTACTCCAAGAAAGCCCCACTTTATTCAAAGCTAAAATTTCTATACAATTGTATTTATGACACAAAATTCAGAAGGCACAATTTTAGTCTGCCTATTACAAAGCCTAATAAGAAAAAAGTATCTAACAGTAACCCTGAGATCTATTTGAAACCAACTTGCAAAGCTTGTGCCTTCAAACACCAGCATCAGAATATAAATTCATTTTGCCTGAAATTTAGAAGATTTATAAACACTGTGGTTATTTGGTGCAGTAAATCTTCACAACAAATTTGTTTACGGCCATATTCAACTTACTAGTTACTCCAGTGTAAATCCAGAATTCTTCCAGGGAATCACAGATTTCATGGATGTGGACGGAGATAAAAAATGGTTGGATTTCAGTGGAAGTGCTGTTGTTTTTTCACTGAAATAACAAAGCAGAATCTGGTCTGGAGAACACAATTCCCATGGAAATCTTTATGACAAATTCAGAAGGGGTATAGGTTACATGTTAAGTATAGGCTGATCAGAAATGGTATAAGTGCTGAAGTAGCAGTAAGCAGGATCTTGGACTAATTTATCCCCCAGTGACTGCAAAACAAAGGGGGTAATGTACATGTTGAGGAACACAAAGTAGAAACTAAAATGAGAAATGAAGAGAAAGCAAGCCATTCTGTTCTCTTGGCTGAAATTCCTTATTCTTCAGATGAGGAGCTATTGACTTCATTACAGAGACTGAATTTTTTCTCATTCTATGCTATTCAGCAGCAATGGTGGTATATGAAGGGAAACTGCTGCCTAACACAGTAAAAACAGCTTGGCTGTCTCAGTGTCCTATTACTCTCCACATACTAGAAGCAATCAGAGGGTAGGACTTTCTGGCAGGGATTTCAGCTGCAAGAACAACTCGCCCTCTGGGGAGAAAAATAAAAGAAACTTATGTAAACCTTTATCAAGGGCAATACTTCCAAAAATGGGGAAGATCATCAAAATATGAACATGTCTGCTTGTAAGGGGAGAACAGAAGGACAGAAAGCTGGAAGAGCATTGTGTGGTCTCACCAGTAATTTATTTCTTACGGGGAAAGTCGGGTGAACTCTCCCCCTTCCTTTCTCAGTCTCAGCCATGTCTGGTTCTCAGGTTTAAAATTCAGTTCAGTACCTCCCAGACAGGGAATATGATTTCCTCCTTTCTTCATAGGTTTCTCTGGTTTGCATTACCATTCAATAAATGTATTACAAAATGTTATTTGCCTCTGTCCACAGCTTTTGAGCTGTTGCAGTAATCTTCAAGACATCACAAATTAAATTACTGGATTTCACTCCAAACTCATCAGGGCACAGTGGGGGAGAGAAAAGTCAAGCAACCCCACTGCATCTGGTGGTCACTGTTTATGCATTTCAACAACTCATGTTCCTTTGTGCTAATACCCCTTCTGGAAAAGTATCAGTGAGGAAGAAACTGTCCAGTTAACTGCAAGGACCAGTTCTGTTCTCCTAGCCAGCCTAGCAGTCAACACTCTGCTTGAAAGACTTCGAGGTACACAGACACATTTTTGGTTTGGTGACCTTCCTTTTTAGCAGGAACTTGTTCTGTAGTCGGTCAAGGTAAACGAACAGAACCTAGAATGAAATCTAAGTACTGTATGCATTACTTGTGTCCAAGATCAGTAGTGAATTCAAAGCAGTGTAGCTCAGAAAAAAGGCATAGTCTCACATAGCAATATATTTTTAAGCCTAAACATATTCTGGAGAAACAAATTAAAAATAAAAATAAATCAATTTGGTATTTATTGTCAGGAGGCATTTAGGAGAAGCACTCACAAACTGAGCAACTGCTAAACCAATCTTACTGGGACACTGGACATTGGTTCACCCCCTAAATCACACACACACAAATAATAAAGTTCCCCCGCAGCAACACTCCCTTACTGTGTATTTCCACCACCGTACAGATACTCTGCGGCCAGGGCCATGTGAGCCAGTGGAAGCACTCCTGATTCTGAAAGCAATATAAGCACATCATAGGGAAATTGGTGATGGCAGGGCTGTGAGCAGGAAGCCATGCTCCTCGGCTCTCATAACACACACACAGTGTGCATCTACATGGGGACTCACAGGGCCAAGGCAGCAAGGGCCATGCAAACATGTAGACATGGTCCTTTGGCATTTACCTTGTCTCAAGATCTCCAAATGGGCAGTAGGTCTGGCAGCATCTCCACACAAAGATGATCAGCCAAGTTAAAGCATCCTGGCTGTAAGCCATGGACATATAAATAATAGAATCACAGAATCATAGAATGGTTTGGGTTGGAAAGAACCTTCCCCTCTCAAAACAAGGATACTCATAAGACTAGACCAGGTTGCTCAGTGCTTTATCCAGTTTGGCCTTTAAAAAGCCATCCAGGATGGAGATGGCACAACCTTTCTGGGCAAATTGCTGCTGTGCCTGACTATCCTCATGCTGAAAATACTTTCCCCTTTTTCAAGTCAGAACCTCACTGGTTCAATTTCAGCATGCATTTAATCAAAATAAATATGGTAATTATATATAATTATTATTTGTAAGAATTAATATTATGTAGTGTTGCAAAGATTTTCATTCAGCTTTGTCTTCAAAACTTAAGAAGTAGATAAATTTGTATTCTGATTTTAAAATGATAACAGCAATTGCTTGTTTATTGTCTTGGGGAGCAACTAATACACTCACTGCTATTCTATAACCAGATATGGTATCTTGCATTTCAATGTACTTTATAGTAAAAAAGACACCACCACCACCACCCCCCAAGCACTTAAACATATATCACATAACCCTGCATTAACTGGTGGTTATTCTTTGGTAAAGCCTGGAAGCTGTTTAACCACAAACACAAAATAAGGAAATAAGTAGTTCAGGATAAGACATGGGAAGTACTGAAGGAATTTGGCTTGTCCTTCTGTGGTGATGTTTCACTGGGAAGAGCCGTCGTCAGCATTTCTGTCAGAAAAGGTTGTCTGGAAAGAGACTCCTAACTCACTTCAGCACACCTAAATGGCAAAGCTCAGCAAACCCCAGGGATGTGACTAGAAACTCTTGGTTTCCCAATCTGATTGAGAAGGAGAAAAATTGCTTTTAGTTAATGAAATCCATATTTTGAGACCTCATATGAAGCTACTGTAATTCAAAGATTTCTCTTTCCATTTTGAGTCTTGAGCACCATGGAACATCGCTTCACTAAATTAAACAGGGGCTACACAACAAAGCAAAATGCAGTAAGACATGACATGCTTCTTGAACTGGGGTCCGAACTGATGCTCCTTGCAATATGCCTGGGGACATCTTCATTGTCCAATACTGATGAAGAACACAGCCCTGCACTGCCTCAAAAGCACTCACACCACCTAGACAGGGTCAGAGCCAAAATGTTTTAATCTGCTAATGACCCATCAGAAGCAAGGATTTTTCTTTGCTCCTCTGCACAGCATGTTCAGATGCCTGCCTTGTAAATGCTGTTTTCCAGCCCTTTTTAAATTATTTGTCTCTACCTCTGCTAAAGGAAAAGAATAGGGACAGCAAATGGTAAACAAACCTTAAGCTCTGGTTCATCTCCACAGTATATTTGCATGAGTAGTAACAACAAAGATGATGGGGTGTTTTTTTCTAGGATTGTTCAGTTCCATGGATTATAGTTCAAGTTTTCTGGCAAGCTATTCAGCTGCAATTGAGCTCTCTATAAACAAGAACAGATGCTATACAACTTGTCATTACCTTTCTCTACTATCCTTAGCCAGTGTGCTGGAAGAGGAAATCAGCATAATGCATCTGGGTGGGCTTTTTATCTTTTCATGGACAATTTATCACAACGAGGAAAAGTGAGAAACAGAAACAATCAACAACAGTTTTCATAATTAACACAGGGAATCAGCCTGGTGACAGGATTAGGGGCTCCAATGATTGTGTTTTGACGTTCCAGGTTAATTTATCTCCAAGGGTGGAAGAGACGATTGGGTTTTCTGTCTTCAGAGCAATTTGTAGCACTCACAAAATAATACAATAACCTCAGCATGTTGCCAATATCTTTCAGGAGTGAACATGTGTTTCCCACCAATCCCATCAACACCACTGCATTGACTGTGACAGAGAATATCCATCCATTGTCCATGGCAGAAGGACTTATCTGGCCAGCCTTTAGAAGGCTGGGCTATCAATGGGCAATGGAGTGAGGGAAAATTCAGGTTTTCCCACAGCTCTTGCTTCTAGGAGGTGAAACTTACCCATGCTTGTTCAAGGTGCTTTGACCCTCCTGCTACCACTGAAATGGTGTGGAATGTTCACAAAAGCTTTGCCAAAATTCTGCAGATTCCTAAAGGAGAATGATCTGCACGACATCTGTCAGAGACCACAGCTTAATCTCTTAAATAGCAGGAAAAAGAGAATTCCTTAAGGATTTGTTTGGGGTTCTTTCACTCATTGGACAGAACAAAACTGCAAACATAGGGTTTTGTGTCTAGATAAAGACAGTAATAATAATAAATGGATAAACTATATTAAGCACATAGGAGAAAGTGTTTCTTGCTCATGAGACCAATCCAGCAGTAGCCTCCAGACACTGATTTCAGGAAAGTCCTGAACAGGTTTAGCTTTCCATCCCACCACATCCCAAACCTGTGATCCTGAAAACAAGGTGCAAATAGGTGACTCCAGTTTCAAGGAAAGCATACAATGTCATTAGCCTTTATGGGGCATTCAGGGGGATCCAAATATTCTTGTAAGGGTTATAGGTTTTTTCCAAAATAGATTTTCAGATAAGATATTGATCAATAGATTTATCCCTCCAGTTTAAAAACATCTCAGCTCTTCCTTATCTCCCATGAGTGATTTTTCCTCTTTTCTGATAAGATTATCAGAGGATATTGATATTGATCAGAAGATATTGATAAAGATTAGTGATTTACAAATAGAAGAGTTTCTTAGTGCCAGAGTTAAATCATATTATCAGAAATATAGAAGAGAGTTCAGTAGACAAAAAGCTAATTCTGCTAATGCCCCATGAATGAAACTTCAGCTGTCAATTAAAGAAGAAATACTTCCTCTTCTTTTTAATGTCTGAGAGCAGAATTAATGCCACAGCCCAATTTCTATCATACAATGTAATAACACAATTATGGAGCCGAGAAAATCCTAAAACTTATTTTGCTTGGCCTCCAGCCTGACAGTTTTCAGAACTGTTTGCAATGCATGGATATGTTTCCCATTAAAAGATTATTTCTTAAGCTCCATCCATTCATGATGCAGGAAGAGACAATTCAATGGCTTATCAATTTCATCTGAACATCACTTATTTTTTCTGCTTGGCCTGCAGTCACATTGCAATTTCCCTAAGTAGTTACAACAGCCCATGTTCAAATAGTGTCTCATACCAGATGACAATGAGTTACAGGCCTGTCAAACCTCTTGTCCTGAGCAGGGGTCTCCCACAGCCTCCCCTCCACTGCAGGGCTGTTTCCTTGGATATTTTCTGTGCAGCATCGTACCAACTTGACCCAGTCTATGCCCTGTTAATTCACTTCATCTAGCACAAATGGGGAGATTCAGCTCCAAACTGGAAAATATGAAGATAAATATCCCCATGTCACTACATGTGCACTAGATAGACCCATAGAATCATAGAATAGTTTGGGTTGGAAGGGACCTTCAAAGGTCATCTAGTTCAACCTCTGCAATGAGGAAGGACATCCTAAACTAGATCAGGTTGCCCAGAACCACATCCAGCCTGGCTTTGAATGTTTCCAGGGATGGCACATCCACCAAGTTTGTAATGACTTAGGGCTCAGTTTGGTGCCCTTGGAAATGCCCTAGGAGATCCCACATGACTCTCAGGCACCATTCCAGAACAGCCTGAGTATGACTGTGTATTACAGATCCATATAAACACCTTAAGAATATCTCACATGTTAAGAAACTGAGCATTGCCCTTCTCCAGAGGAGTGCAGGACCAGAGCTTTTCAGCTGGAGAAGGAATTCAGCCTGCACCTAGCAGTGTCTGTTTTCCTTGCAGCAAAGTGCTAGATTCATTACACCTCATTGGACTGTATTCATACACACCAAAATAGAAAAGAAAGAAGGACTTCTGCTGTGTGCTAGTCCCTTTCAGAGCTGGCTCAAAATTTGGCACACTTCAAGAGTAAGGGATGTATGGATCTGGGATACTGCCTTGCTCCCGTGGAAAGATGGGGGTTTTTAGAAAACTAGAAATGAGGTGTACATTTGTCATACTGCTAAAATTGTGGGAATGTTGGAATATAAGGATTGGGTTAGGCCTGTTTCCCAGTATTAGAAAAATATTTGAAACAGAATTCATAAACACAAAAATGCATTCAATGATGTACACAGAAAATGAGTAATAATAAATCAACTGCTCTATTTGAAATGGCTTGACTTTTTTCAGAAGTTGCTCAGTTTATCTCCATTTGGCTGCCATGCAGCCCCATTAAGTGTGATTTGTGATTAAATCTGTGACTCTTGTCTTGAGGCCAATGCTTCTAGTATGGCCATTTATATTACAGCTTATTTTCATCACCACACGGACCACAACACTGGTTTAAACCAACCAGGCAAAAAAGCATGAAATAATTCATTAGCAAAGCCTCCAACTGGGGATGCAGGGTAGGTTATGGGGAAAAGTTGGGATCAGACCACAGCCCCAAGCATATGGCACCTCCATGAGCCCAAGGCCATGTTGGGATATCAAGACACAGGTTAGGGTCAAGACCAAGACCAGCAAGGAAAACCAGGGTCAAACAAAACCTTTGGAATGGCTAAGCAGAACTGCAGGTATGGGAATGGGCTCTGTGGCACCCATGGCTGGGCAGGGGAGGGCTGTGTCAGAGCTGGAGACCAGCATCCTACAGCACTTCAGTAGGATCAGCCAATATCTAGACTGCAATTCAGCTGCCTACACATGGAGATCTTGTGATAAGGGAGTTGCCATGGAGCATGTGAGACACTAACAAAATACTAGCAGATATGATCTAAGACCAACAGTGGACAGGCAGATGGAGACCAGGAGCAATTCCCTCAAATATCAGGTGCCTCTCAAGAGTGCAGGCCCATGGAGAGAGTTCCTGACAATATGCTTGATTTAGCAATTCAGCTCACCACACAGTGGGTGCCTAATTTAAGGTAAACTCCAGTTTTCATGGAGTATATTGGCTCTTGGAGTAAGAATGTCCTCTGGAAGCCACAATGAACTGACACCTGAGCTCAGCTGGACAGGCAGGGTCACAGGAAAAGGTGTTAATCAAAAGACAACAATACATGGCCATTCTGTTTAAGGAGACCTGCTTCATTACAGATGTGGATGGAAGTCAGAAGAGAGATAGTGTGAAGATAAAGCAGAAGTAGAACATGGTAAAACGAGTAGGTGCAAGGTCCATGATGCTGAGCTGAGGGGGAAGAAGCATTATGTGATATCCGAAGAATTATACAAGTGGCAGCCAGAGAACTCCTGGAGCTCTGGCACCAGAAGTTTAGGCTGTTCTTTCCTTTTCCTCCTCTCCACCATTCCCATGGATTTTCCTGAATAAATCATAGTGAGGGCTTGCTGACTTCTCAACATAGAGCCAGAGTAATGAATGATGTCTTGGTGTCTTTCATTAGCTCTTTTCAGGAAGCAAGGCTCTCTAAGCACATTATCCAACCACAGACTCGTGGATGATCCTCACTAGCACTTCTTTTTTTTTTTTCCCTTCTGGTACACATTTATTTGGCTTAATTAATATTCAATCTGCGGAGTTCACTCTCTGCTTACTCAGATAAATAAGGCAGAATTCAGAGCAAAGAGGGCTTTTTGGCTATATTCAGTGATCAACCTTCAAGTGTGCAATGCCATGCTGTGAGGGGATGAAGTACCATCACTTCTGAGTGCACTGCAAGGTGCTGCATGGACACAGACCATGGACCATTTTTTGAATGGAAAGGTTCTCTTTCCAAGGGCATGCAAGAGAAAATCTGGAAACCTGGCCTAAATTCCCAGATCTACTGCACCATGGTGGGGTTTAAGCTGCAGTTCCTCCATTTTCCAACCTCAACTCACATCCTCACCTGCACATGTTCATAGAATAAGATGCTCTGTGTCAGTCTTGCTACATGCTGCGTTGAAAAGTTCAAACAAAAGAAGAGAAATGGGGATTCAAGCTAAGGGGATTTCAGTGTGGCGCCAGCAGGGGTGGTGGAGGGAGACTACTGAGATGAACAGAGGTAGAAGCCAAACATTTTCTTTGGCCCAGAGCTGGAACAGCACTTGGTGACTCAGTGTATCACAACACCTAAGGATTAGGAAGCTGTCACCAGCTGGATGACAGATCACCAGAGTTGGGAGCCAAACATTGGAGAGAATCAGACACTACAAAAAGCAGCACAGAAAGCACTACTCCAAGCAAGAATTTGCCAGAATTCAAGCACCAGGAAATGTTAGCCCTATCTAAACACCGACCCTGATGTTTCAGTCCTTGCCTGATGGAGGGTCAGCAACATGGATGCTCTGAGGATCCATGGCACTGACCTAAGCAGGCTTGTTTCCATGACATCATGGGTTAACACCAGAATGTGCCACAGACCTCCCTTCTCCCCTACTGTATCACACACCCTGGGATCAGGGAAGTGCAGTTTCCAGTTTTCTCAAGCAGCAGGAAGACCCAGTCCCCAGGATCCCATCTTCTGACGAACATCCAGCCAGCTCTTACACCAACAGCAGGGACACCTCCCCCCCGCGGAAAGCTCAGTTCAGTGTCACATAGGAGCTCAGAGGCTATGCAAGAATCCAGCTCTTCAGGGTAGTATTCAACTGTATTAAATATTAGGCCCCACTTTCTCTTTCTGAAATCCCTTTATTTGCTCTTTTCACGCTTCCCAAATTTTGCAGCTAATGAGGCTGGGACCTTACAGACAACAGCCTTAGTCCCGCATCATCTCAGTTAATGTTTTTCACCCTACACTCTGTACTTAGCAAGGGTTCTGTGAAGGAAATAATACTTGATGGGGTATAATTTTTTTATGCTAACTATCCCAATCCTAAAACAGATTAGTTCTCCTTTGTCAACCAGCCCAGAGAACTATAGCTTTATTACTGTGAGTTTAAATAATTATGTATATCTATCCTAATAAGAGAAAATAGGTTTTGAATTTTGCAACAGATGACCATGAGGACTTCAAGCCTACTCTGTCACTGCAGTTGGCTGCAACTGTCAAACTGACTAGTTTTATTGTGAATTTAAACTATGAAAATCTCATTAAGTTCTGAGCTTTCCCTGTGATAAATAAATCAAACAGATCTTATTCTCTTGTTATTCACATTTCTGTGGTGCTAACCATCGGACTATCCTCCTGATGAAAGATCGTGTCATCATTCCATGCAGGAAAGCATTTCAATGCCAGGCAAAACTTTACAACCCAAACATATTTCCTAGGTTGGTGGAAAGAGAATGCCTCCCACATCAACCAAAGACTGGTAACATTAGCACTGAGCTGGTACTTCCCCCAGTTTTAAGAGGTCAGCTGTTGCAAAGGGGTGGATTAGACTGTTCTTTCTCTACTGAAATGAAAGAAACACATCTGCAGTGTCTGGGTTGGAAGATTAGTACTTTTAAAGTGATTTAATGACTACAGTTCAATCTATGGACATTTCTGGATGAGTAGGCAGTGGATGTGTGATGGTGAATTGCCCTAAGCACACAAAGTTAAGCCTAACATATTTGGGTTGAATCTACTGCTTTTAGCCTGCCCACTGTCAGAGGAGAAAGGTAACAGATGTGTGGATGTGAAAAGTGGATACTTTGAGAGCTTTGGAGGTGCTTATGTGCTCAGTAGAACCCTAAACTATTGTTGAGTCTCATTTCTCTTTGGTACCTTGTAATTGGGTGATTGCAAAGGTTTACAATAACCAACATATTGTAGCACAATACAAGGCTATAAAATTGCTTTCTTTTCCTGCCAATTATGTGGTGAGAAATACATGGCTGACATGTCTTGCCACATAGGGAAAAAAATTCATTTCCCAATTATCTTTGTATATTTTTGGCTAAGAAGTTTTCTCATGAGTCACAAATCATTTTCTCATGGCATCAGTAGCCTTATTACATATGCAACTAATTTTGTTCTGTAATCTAAAGCAGCAACAAAATGAAAATTTCTGATATCTCGCCTGGCATTCAGTTATGAGAAGCTACAATAATTTTTTCCTTGTCTACTTATAGCAGTAGATATAAAGGATCTCAAGAACACAAATACTACTGTGCTTTCAGGTAAGGAATATAAGGAATATAATGGCAGAATATACAATGGTCCGGACCTCAGCACATCAGTCACCATTTACTATTTTCTGTCAGAGCTCCAAAGGAAACTATTTTCATGGCTCTCTTCTTGTACTTATTTATCACATGGAATTAATATTTGCCTCACTCTATCCTGAGGGAGATCAAGAGAGAGTTCAAAATTGTTTTCAACAAAAGAGAAATTAAAGATTTCTTTTCATTAGCTGACCCTGGAAAAGGAGAGAATACAAGTAACCACATTAAATAAAAACAACTTCAGTACTTGTCAATCAACAGGCAACATTATAAATAGAAAATGTTTCACTTTGATGAACATCAAAAAATCTTAACTTATTGATTCCTGCTTGCTTGCCTGTTCTGGGTTTGTCTGCCTCCCCCAGGAAGTGGTCTTGCTGCCCTCCATGGGAGACCATCCACTGTGAAAATTATGAGGATTACCATAGGATATACATTTTGTGAAAGAAAACCACTTGACAATGGAGCTTGTATTACTAACTGGCTATTTTAATGTTGAAGTCTTTGTCCTGAGAATGTCTTAAGCTGCTGTTCTTACCAAGGTCTGACTGTTTTGAATCTTCCCTGCTGTAAAAAGATGTCTGATGCAGTTTAGATCTCTCTTAAGAAAACAGCCAAACTCCTGTCCATGACAAAAAATTCTCCATAATGTCAAACCAGTCACAGGTACATTGAAGTTGGCATCAAATCTTCAAAGATACATTATGTTTTGAGACAAAGGTAAATTATCCCACAAATCTTAGAAAACTTCCCACTGCAGCCCACAAATGAAAGAGCAGCATGACTGTTTCACCACAGGCATGAAAAATACTCCAAAGATTTAACTTGCAACATGGACCAAAGTAGGAATAACCCACTTCAAGGTTTTCAATTCCTTAAACATCTCAATGCATTCTGCTTTCAGCAGAAACCTTCAAGTAGATTAGCAATAAATATTTTCTGCTCTGCTTCTGAGATGCTGCAGAAGGCTAGAGATATAGAATCTCACATATTATGTGCAGGGTGAAGGGCAGGCACCAGCAACATCAGAGAGAGTCCTGCCTTTTTGAATTACACTACATCACACAACCTCAGCTTTCACCATGTACTTTCAGTGCCTCTGTCAGCCTCTAACTACATTTTCAAGTATAAGAAGTGACCTGCATGTCACACAAAGTGAGTTATTCAGATTGTCTTTCTTGCATGTCTGTCAGCTCTACTTTAGCAAGGATCAGTAAGGGCTGATCAATGAATTAGGTGCAGACTCTTTCCCTAATCCCCCAGCAAGGATACAGATGCCAGGCTGTGTGTAATGAAGGCTTCTGTGTGGCCATGGCTCTTGAGAAGACCCTCTTTTTAACATTGTTTTTCCTTTTTAAAAGCACAGGGGTTTTTTCCTCTTCCTTTTTGGACACTGCTCTCCTTTGCACAGTATCTAAGGAGACTCTACAGACAAAGACAGTCACCAGCACCATCAGCTCCTCTAGCATCTCTCTGCATGGGTTAGCAGAGATGGCATCAGGGACCTACCAGCTGATAGAGTTCAGCTGCAAAGGAAGTGTTTTGCTGTAAGATCAGGCATAGCACTCTAGCTAGGGCTGTGCCAGTCCCAGACTGTACCACATTGACCTCAGTACCAAGCAGCTCTGCAGATCTGGGCTTTGAGGGTCATTAGGATTATAAGCCCAAACCCAAAACCACTAATGACTTGCTTGGTTTTACTGGTGAGCAATCCATCTGCCTGTACATCCGTGACTGCTGAGTTCAGCTTCTTCTGCAAACCAGCATACTTTCAGAAATAAAAAATGGCATATGAAGAGACAAGAGCCATTGTTAAGGCAGGGAACTTGATGATCTTAAGGTCCCTTCCAACCCTAACTATTCTATGATTCTATGATGCCTCAAAATGAGAGTCCACTCTTATCACTCAAAGTATTTCAGCTCTGCAGTTTTGAGCCTGGCTGCTCGGGATTCTCCAAGCCCACCTGGCTTCCAGATACTGTGATCTTTATGCGGGAATATGCTGCAAACCAGGGGGGTTTCTTGTGAAGCACTCACCCAAGATCACATCACAGCACTTACAGTCACTGATGGCTCAGTCCCAAGCAGTGATAAAGTTGAGGGCCTGTTTCATCTTAACCAGCTCGCACTGACTAGTTTCAACTACCTCTTCTGGACTGGCCTTACAGCTCTCCAATTGTACTTTTCCTGCCAAGATTGTTCATTTCAGTGTTTTTCTTTCAAGTGTCTCAAGAGCACAGCTCATATGACTCCATATAAATCTCTAAATTTACAGCATGTCCCAGTTATACACAAGATGGTCAGGAAATTATGCCTAATAGAAAGCTGTCAGCAGCAGATTATGAGAAGTGTGCGGGATAGGTAACGATAAGGCAGGAAAGAAATACAAAGCTCTGCAGGAAAACAAAAGAAGGAGCAGTGGGCCTGGGTACCGAGGCCAGGTCACTAGCTGGCACTTTTGCCAGCTTAATCACACCAACTTTTGGTGCTATTTTTACAGCATTTTCCTATTGGCAAAAGTGTAGCAATCCCACCAGCATAAAAACACCAGACATCTTATTGCTCCAGGAATCTAGGAAAACTGTGCAAATCCCAAATTCCTGGTTTGTTGGTGGACTCTGCCTCTAGGTCCAAATTTTACTAAATCTCCCCCCCCCCCTTTTGTCCTTCCCTGATGCAGGGATGGGGTCTGGGTGTCAGCACAGAAGAGCAGGGGCTGAGTGAAGGCACTGCCCTTCCTTCAGAGGGCTCCAGCATTCTTATGTCTGAGTTTGTCTGTGAGTGAGGACAACATGGCAGGTGAAAATGGACATGGTAGACCCATGCCTGACCATAGTGCTTGAGCCCCTTCCCTCTTCCCTTTTCTAGACTCTGTACCGCTGCTCACAGGGCCAGCACCCTCCTCCTCTTCAGTGTAGTTCCCATCCAAGTTGACTTCTCTACCCTGCCTGGGTTTGTTTTTAATAGCATGGCAGACAGGAAGAAGGGACCCCAGAAGACCTAGTTCTGTCAGTCTTTGACAGCTTTCCCTTTAAATCTTGATAAGAAGTGAGCAGAAGAGTAGTGAATGGCTAGGTTGTGAGGCTCTTGATGGTGGAGCACAGGAAGAAACCTGCCAGCAACAGAAGAATGAGAAAGTGATGAGTCATCCTGCCTGCTCGGGTACCTGGTCATTAACCCTAGACATCCCAAAGGGTCCCAGCATCCTCCAGTGGAACTAAGCCTGTTTCCAAGCAAGATCCCGTTCTAAGGAAAACCCTTGAGCAATCCAGCTGGACCAGGACAGCCACAACTTTCTGCAGCCAAACTGGCTGAGCAGCCCAAGCAGTGGTAAATCTCTGCTCCTTTCTTAAACACTTCTGTAGTTAGAAGACATCAAAGTTGTTTTTTGGTAGAGCCAGTGGGTGTGTAAGATTAAACTGCACTCATGTGTTTAGCTGTTTCTTTTTCCAAGTGAGGGGAAAAGAGGGAAGCTCAACATTTTAATAAGGACTTTGTCTCATCCTTCCCCAGTACCTCATTCAGATTTGGTTTTCCAGGCAAGACATTCATTCAGCTGACTTGGAGCTAATCAGCAGTGTTTTGAAGTTAAAGCAGCTTTTGTAAGTGAATCTTGTTATGGATAAGTTTGGGTGGGGGTAAGAAGGCTTAATCGTATGCTTTTTCCACTATGAAACCCCCCAAAATATCAGCTACAATCTTTTTCCCTTCAGCATTTTTTCCCTTTGCTTTTCTTTCCAAAGGCCAGGATAGAACATCCAGATCCCCATCCTTTTTGTTTCTAATAGGTTTCAAGCACTCAATGAAGAGCAGTGGGGTTTTTTTTCCCTCCCCTCAGTCAGCTGAAACAGAAACCATGCTCTGCCGTCATCTGGCAGAAAAGAGCAGTGTCAGGGAGCCACAGCACAGAGGTCACTGGTAAACTGGACATGGAAAATGAAATATGCACTGCCCACAAAAGGACAAGCTCTGACTAATGGTCAAGGTTTGTCTTTGGCTTACAGCTATTTTAGCTATTAATATTTGACTTATTTAAGCTTTGCAAATCAGTTCTGAAATAGGGATCCAAGGACTTAACCTGAAGTACCTGAGTATTTCCACCTCAAACTCAAAGAATTGTGAATCAGGTCCTTAATAGAAATACTAGAAGGAGAAAATACTGTCTTTCATTCAATGTTAATGTACCTGACCCCACACACGCTTTTCCCCAGCTGATAAATTAAAGCTTTTATTTGCATTTGGGTCCCTCTAGTGGAAAAAGGAAGAAGCCCGGAGACCTCTGCTAAACTTGAACGGGATTTGCTTTGCTACAGAACCGCTCAATTTGAAACTGGAGTTTCTGCATCTTTGTTTCACCATTTAGCACCAGGTCATACCACAGCTTGATATAAATTAAGCTATTGTGGTGACATCAGGCCAAATATTATCCCCCTGATGCTCTGAAGGACTTCACTCCTCACAGCCTCCCGGTCACCTGCATACCAGGATAGTCTACACCTTTTCTACTGTTCAGGTGTGAGGGGATGCAGCAGCCTCATGCAGCTGTATAGACTGGGAGCCATTTGGCTTGGGAGCAGCTTTGCAGAAAAGAACCTGGTATCCTGTTGGACACTAAGTGAACCCAAGTCAGCAGTGCACCCTTCCCAGCTTCATACTGAGCTGTAGCAAGACTGAAGCCAGCAAGTCACAGGAGAGATCCTTCCACTCTTTTCAGCACTGGTGTAGTCACAGATGGTAACCTGTGGCCAGCTTTGGGCTTCCAAACACAATGCAGACACTGACAGAGCAGATTAAGCTCCACAGAGGGCTACCAAGGTGGTTGGGGGCTATAGCACATGACACAGGAGGAAAAGCTGAACATTCAGCCTGGAGAAGAAATGGCTCAGCAAAGACCTTAACTCTGTGTACAACTATCTAATGGGAGGACACAAAGAAGGTGAAGTCTATCTCTTCTCAGAGGCAGACAGTGAAGAAGCACAAGGCAACAGACACCAGCCAAAACAAAGGAAATTCATGAAAGACACAAGGAAAAATGCATTTTACTGTGAGCACACTTCAGCAGAGGAGAAAGTACCCAGAGAGGGTTGGGAATCTTCAGCACTGGAGATCAAGGACTTGACTTTACGAGGCCCAGAGCAACATATTCTGATTTCAAAGTCAAATCTTCTTTGCGCAGGAGATTAGGCAGGGTGAAGTCAAGAGGTTTCTCTCAATCCAAATTATTCTGGTTTGCATCTCTCACCCACTGAATAACTCATCTGGGCCCCTGCTTTCATGAAAATGATTTTGAAAAGGAGCAGTAACTATATAAGAAATAAGCAAAATAAACCAATCAAACATTTGAGACTGTGGAACAGAGCCAAAATCTGAAGGAAGACTGACAGTTTTCCATCATTCATCCCTCCTAACCTTAGGTACCTTCATTAGGAGTGTGGCAACTCAGTTTCAACCTTTCTGAATCACCCTTTATCTAACCATTGCTGAAGAAAGAAACTAAAACATGGAAGAATTCAGTGACACGTTCTCCACAGCAGTTCAGCAGATCCAGAGAACAGTTCTTACATACTTCAAATCAAGGCACACTGCTGTTTAGAAATGAAATAATAAGATTTGGGGTTGGGTGAAGGGAGGAAGTTAATGCTTTTTGCATTGCAGACAGAGGGGCAAAAGCATTATAATTGCTTGCTAAAAAAATGCTGGCAAACCTGCTTGACGCAAGGGTGGTTCATGTGTTTATTTGCTTGTTCATTATTTCTTCTTCCTTCTGTATTTTATGACTACATGATGTTGTCAGGAATTGCAGGCCTGGGTTTGCTCCCACTGAAATAAACGGAAAACTCACTGATTTGTCTACTGCCAAACTGTGATTTTTATGACCAGACACAGGCAGCCTTCCACAGCACATGGACAGCCTGGCCAAGAGAGCAACCAGCCTTTCTCCAGGGCAAGATGCTGACTGTCCTCAATAGATGGCTGCATGAGTGTTTCCTCTCCTAGGCAAGGGCTGAGGAAGGGACTGTTCTCTCATCTCATGTACAACTGAGCAATCTCTGCCAAACCTTGCAGAAAATATTCCATCTTGAACAGGAGTTCCCAGTGAAAAGCTGTGGCTCCAAGGGTTAAAACCCAACCAAGCTAAAAGTCAAAAGAAGTAAGCTAACATTACTGTGTACAATATTACAAGCTCCTACATATTGTGCTTGAAAGTGTTAGCACTGCCTTTGTAGGGTTGTAGAGGAAGTATTGGGCCATCGATGGGAAAGCGAAAGGCCCTAGGAGCATTCTTTCTGGTTTTAAGCTGTTCAAATACCAGTTATGTGTCACAGTGAAACAGGATAACTCCAGGATTGTGCTTTGACATAAGAATCTGCCCAGCTCAAGGCATAAAGAGAAAAATGTTATATCTCTCTCTGTGACCAAAGCCACAGACCAGAAACTGCTGTCCCATCACCTCCCTATCCAGGTCATGCTGAAGCAGTGAAGTGAACTGATGACGTGATCTTGAAAGAGAAGGTTTCTGCCATGGAATAAAAAAATGACAGCATGAATCCAATTAACCCCTTTCCTTTTGTTCTGGGGACTGGAAAAGGCCCATCTGACATTGCTAAGCAGATGAGCACCTGTTTCCAGTGCATTCCATACACCAGACTCTTGACTTGTTCAGTCTCCTTTCTGTGCAAGAGAGAAGCCAGTCCTGCTGAGGGTGGCCCCAGCAAATGCCTCCTTGACAAAGGAACTGACTGGAATGCTGGAGCTGTGCAATGAGTCCCTATGACCTAGAGGAGATATCTGATAGGACATATCTGGGCAGAGAAGAGATTCAGAGCAGCCCTGCGGAGAAGGACTTGGGGGTGGTGGTTGATGAGAACATGAACATGAGCCGAATGCAGTGTGCGCTTGCAGCCCAGAAAGCAACCGTATCCTGGGCTGCATCCAAAGGAGCGTGACCAGCAGGTCAAAGGAGGTAATCCTGCCCTTCTACTCTGCTCTTGTGAGGCCTCACCTGGAGCATTGTGTGCAGTTCTGGTGTCCTCAACATCAAAAGGGCATGGAGCTGTTGGAACAAGTCCAGAGGAGGCCACAAGGATGATCAGGGGATTGGAGCATCTCCCATATGAAGACAGGCTGAGAAAGCTGGGGCTGTTCAGCCTGGGGAAGAGCAGGCTGCATGGAGACCTCCTAGCAGCCTTCCAGTATCTGAAGGGGGCCTACAGGGATGCTGGGGAGGGACTCTTCATTAGGGACTGTAGTGACAGGACAAGGGGTAATGGGTTCAAACTTGAACAGGGGAGGTTTAGATTGGATATAAGGAAGAAATTCTTTCCTGTGAGAGTGGTGAGGCACTGGAATGGGTTGCTCAGGGAGGTTGTGAGTGCTCCATCCCTGGCAGTGTTCAAGGCCAGGTTGGACAAAACCTTGTGTGGCATGGTTTAGTATGGGGTGTCCCTGCTTCTGGCAGGGGGGTTGGAACTAGATGACCTTAAGGTCCTTTCCAACCCTAACTGTTCTATGATTCTATCTGATGGGACCTCTGACACTGGTTTTCAGAAATAACCACCAACAAGAGAGGGGTTTCAGGACTATTTCACACCAGAATCTACAAGTGGCATCCACAAGGTTATAAAATATCATGTTCCTCACTCTTCCAGGTCTGGTATTAGTAAAAGCTGAAAGGTTGGACTCCACAGAGCCCTAACGAGGTCAGAGAACTGGAAAAATTATACTTTCATTTTCTATATAAAAAAATTATAATTTCACAGAATTATATTTAACTATAATTCTTGGGAACAAATAAAGACAAACCATGATGGTAAGATGACTTTATTGTCCAAGTTTAGGTGTTTGCCCCCAATACTAAAAGTAGTCAACCTTCTCAGCAAAACAATTTAAAGAAAACTTTGACATGAACCTGCAATTGGCTGAAATTTTCCTCAAAAATCCAAGAGAACAGAAGAGATGATGAACTTCAGCCAACACATTTTAAGCTTTGAGAAGTCTGAAGTGAGAAAAGCAGGTCTTATAGTGGAAAAATGTTTGGCAATACAGCCATAGCAATTGCTACCAGCTCCACCTATAATATGTTAAATTAGTGTACACTGCAGAGTAGCCAGTAAAAAGTAGATCGGTGAGCCCAAGTATTGCCACTATTATTTGCATTGATACTTGCCATGAGAATAGCAATGTTTTATCTATGAATAAAAACATAAAGTCTAAGCCTTTTTGGCACTACATAGAAAACTTCTCTTTTCTCCCACATGTTAACATGGAGATTCACAGGCAACATGCCAAGAAGACCGGAGAAGCTAAATTCACTGTATAAATAATTCAGGATCAAAACCACTGGTGGTAAATCTGGAAAGTCACCATCTGACCTACCATATGTGGTTACTATGGAAATAGCTTTCTCCTTTAACTTAATGTACTCAGTAGTGGGAACCATTTCCTTATGATTCACATGAATCTCTGGCATGTGCTCCACTGCTAAGTGCCAGCAAAAAGCTGTTTGTTGCAGTGATAATATAATACCTTGACAGGAATACAGGACTACAGGACTGCAAGCTGTCACAAACTGGATCTGAGCTAAGCACAGTGAAGTTAGAATACCTGTCAGCAAAAGCAAATCAGGAGATGACCTGGCACCCAGTCTTGCTATGTGGTCATGCTGAATGCCAGTAATATAAGTCCCAAGTCAATAATAAAACTGTAGCTAACAATGAATAGGCACAACTTGTTTCCAACCCAGAGATGAGGTTCATGGCCACCTGCTTGTAAAATGTGTTCTTATTTGGATTAAAAAGGGAGAGTTCGTGATTTGAAGAATTAAGCCCAGTGTAAAAATTCAAGAACTCAGGACTTTTTATCTGTCCCTGCTATTGCTGCATTGTCCATGGAAGTAGTTCCACTTGTCTATGCCTGCAAAATTGAAATACTAGGGTCTAGAGCACAAGTCTGATGAGGAGCGGCTGAGGGAACTGGAGTTGTTGAGCATGGGGATAAGGAGGCTGAGGGGAGACCTTATTGCTCTCTACAAGTACCTGAAAAGGTTGTCAAGCATTGGAACAGGCTGCCCAGGGAAATAGTGGAGTCACAATTCCTGGAGATATTTGAAAGATGTGTAGATGTGGCACTTAGGGATATAGTTTAGTGGTGGACTTAACAGTACCAAGCTAATGATTGGACTTGATGATCTTAAGGGTCTTTTCCAACCTAAATGATCCTATGATTCTATAGAGGCAAAAATACTCATCAAAAATGCTCATCAAAGAAAAAGTGCTCATACAAAAATATTCACCAAGCAAAGCATGTCATCACTGTGTGGTTCTGTATAGATAATTTTGTGCAAAACCTTCCTCACTGGTGCTCGTCATTTGGGTTCACCATCATTTCATTTTCATACGTGCAAGGAGGAAAGGGCTAAGATGTGGCCACCTCTAACTCCCCAGCTTTTGTTTTGAATTGGTGTCATCTGATGATTAAAGCATATCCCTGGGAAGCAAGCGGCTCCAGTCCTCCACTCAGCCTCTTAACTCACCCCCATCTCTTGTATAGACATGCTGTGAGGGGCCCTGTCTCCATTCAGCTGAAGGACAGCAGTGTGCTGTCAGAGGAATAGCAGGCAGCGCTCAGGAAAGGGAAGGACCTGGCAGTGCTCTTCCCATTCTCAAAAGGAGGGCTGGGAGTCACACACAATGGCCAGAAAAGCCATCCCTTTGCAACACATCCATAGGACAGAGAAGAGTATCCTTTGCTGGAAGTGGCTATTTTTAAAGCAATCAGCTGTGGGACCAATTGTTCAACAGCTGGTTGCACTGTCTAATGTAGGCAGCCATGACCAGACAAGTCCTTCAGATCTTGTAAAAGGCTTCTGCATTTCCCCAGCTCCTGCAGAGAGACCTTATCTGGCTGCTGTGGGGATGCACATTTCTGGTCCTTGCAGCAAGTGGTTGTAGGAAACTATGTTCTACATACTGCAGTGGGCTAGGAAGACTCATCCTGATGTGAGCTGTGAACCTCCAGATGAGAAGGTGTTTGGGGTGTAACTGTCACAAATCATACAGCTCTTGAATTACAGTGGCCCTGATCCTCTTTACCTTAATAACTACTGATTGTTATTGTTTTGTTTGCTCACAAACATTGCCCAAATGGGGAGCAGCGCTGCCTTTTACAGTTATTGTAAACACTATTTAAGATTCCTCATGTCTAGATATGATAAAGTGTAGCATGCTGCTTTTCCTGAATCCAGGATCTTTTTACCTGATAGCCTGCTAATCATGATAGAGATTCAAAAGCTAGCAAATAAGTCACTAGTCCCAGCTCTGTAACATAGAGACCGTCACAGTCTAGAGATTTACACCCCATTACCTGCAGCACTGATATGCATTTGTCAAACTCAGGCAAATGGAGTTTGATCACATCTGTTAAAACTGTGTCAGCAAAACGTGCATCAAGACATAACAAAAAGCTCTTCACTGCCAATAACAGTGATGAGAAAGCTTTTGATTTGGGCTTATCTCAGCATTGCCCTTTCCCAAAGTGCAACACATAGCACACAGTTTTTTGGAGGCAGCATGCAGACTCCCTGCACCTATCCTCACAACAACATTTAGTAACTAATAGCCATTCTACTGTGTGCTAACATTTATTGGGCATTAGTCTAGTTCCAGAGCAGCAAAGGTGAAGGATAGCCACAAAGTACTGGAAAGCTCCTAAGAGGAAAGCTGGCCTTTGCACTATCACACACAGGACAGTGACAGTGGGGACAAGGCTAAGAGCTACACCCTCTGCAACTGTCTGTCTGGACAGATGCCATAAATGGCTGTTCTGCTTAATCAGTCATTACAAAGAGAAATAATTAATCAAGTGTATATAATTAATCAAGTCAATTAGAAGGTCAAAGGAGTTGATCCTGCCCCTCTACTCTGCTCTTGTGAGACCTCACCTGGAGTATTGTGTGCAGTTCTGGTGTCCTCAACATAAAAAGGGCATGGAGCTGTTGGAACAAGTCCAGAGGAGGCCACAAGGATGATCAGGGGACTGGAGCATCTCCCATATGAAGACAGGCTGAGAGAGTTGGGGCTGTTCAGCCTGGAGAACAGAAGGCTGCGTGGAGACCTCCTAGCAGCCTTCCAGTATCTGAAGGGGAATGCTGTGGAGGGACTCTTCATTAGGGACTGTAGTGACAGGACAAGGTGTAATGGGTTAAAACTTAAACAGGGGAGGTTTAGATTGGATATAAGAAGGAAGTTGCTTCCTGTGAGGGTGGTGAGGCACTGGAATGGGTTGCCCAAGGAAGTTGTGAGTGCTCCATCCCTGCTAGTGATCAAGGCCAGGTTGGACGAAGCCTTTTGTGACATGGTTTAGTGTGAGGTGTCCCAACCCATGGCAGGGGTGTTGGAACTACATGATCTTAAGGTCCTTTCCAACCCTAACTATTCTATGATTCTATGATTCTAAGTGAGGTGTAAAAATCTGAAACAAAAGCTGCAGCCTTGCAGCAATGTGTGTGCTGGGACACAATCAACCTATATATAGCTGTAAAAATGAGATATTTGATTTTCCAAGGCAGCCAGTCACAGGTGCTGCCTCAGGTATGTGGGGTTGATCTCACCTTGGACATAGCCCTCAGCCTGAGCAGAGACTCACCTGGCACCTGACAAGTTAGGTGCACCTCCTCAAACCAAGGCAGCTACTCTGTCCCTGCACCTCAGCCCCCCAGGCTCTGCCTTCCTAATTCACATGGTGGAGAAGTGCCTGTGTCTGGTCCTACCTCATCCACTGGATGCACTTAAGCAAGTGCAGGGAGACCCATAGCAGTGATATCAGGGCTCATCAGCTCCAGCTCTGCAAGAGGCACACACAGCTAACTCTCTTCCCAGACTGACTCAGATCTGCAGACACCATCCCCATGCTCACACAGCCCTGCTCTTACATTAGTAAACTCTGCCAGTCCCATGTCTCTGGTCCGTTAACCACAAGGCACTTGAGCTCTTTATGAATGACGGAGGGGGAATGGCATTGTGCTCCCTGGGCTGCGCAATCTGTCTCAGCACTTTGGATGCCAAAGCCCTTTCCTGTGAAGCAGGCAGATAGACCTCCTGTAATTAAGTAATGAGCCCCAGCACCTTTCATTATCTTGCAATCACATACTATTCTGCTGACTCCCCTTACCTTCTTTAACTTCCATGTGAGAAGCACTGGGATGCTTAATTCTGAAAATGATGGATGATCTCTAAGTGGGCAAAGAATCTCAATTTCCTCACATATGATTAATATTGTCTGGCATAGGCAGACCTGCACTGCATATCTGAGAGCTCTGCATGTACAGCTCTCCTAAAATTCACTAAAATTTAGAAGCCACCTCAACGTGTCCAAAACATAAAAGACAAAATTAAGCATTTTTGCACCATGTTTTATGGACTTTATGGCATCAAAACCAAATCTTTAGTAAAGGAATTTTTCTGATTAGCAATTATTAGTGTCAGGCAAACTCTGCACTCACAGTTGTTGCTAGGTTATCTGTTTGCATGATCATGTCCACCCATTTCTGTAGGGGATGCATAAGAATTTGCATTATTGGGAGAGCCAAATGTTTGCACTCTTACAAAGCAAAATATTACTTCGTTTTGCACAAAAAGATTCGGGTTTCATCCTCTGAAAAAAAAGGGAACTCTTTGGCCTTCAACCCAATTCCCAGACAGTAAAAATATGTTTGGGCCTTCAGTCATTATGAAACAAACAGAAATCATTATTTTGCTTTTACATTGTTTTGTTTGTTTGTTTGTTTCAGCAAAACCAGAAATTTTCCACATCAGTTTTTATTTTGACAATGCAGTGATTTCTTTTCAAGCAGTATTTCCAAAGGAATATTCCAACTGGCTTTAGCTGCTCATATTTTTGTCCAATAAAGAAAGGGAAAATGTCAGTGCAAGACACAAAAGCTGTGGAGTCATCAGGATGAGCAATCATGAGGAGTGCATTTTCCTTGGCTATTCCCAAAACTCCGTTCCTCAGTAAATAACAATTCTGAGTTGTTGTTCATCTACAGATCCCAAACATTTCTAAGAGAAGCCTTTATCCTTAAAATAAAAATTCACTTCTTTCACATGCTTTTCAGAGAAAGGATATACATACACTTCACATGCAAAATTATTTCTAGCCACCCACACTAGCTTCAGTAACCACATATTCCAATTTCCATAACCCATTTTCTTCCCCACACTTTCTCCTCACTGAAGTGTCAATTCCTTCGTGGCACTGTAATCTCCTTTTCCTTACAATTTCCTTTCAAGACCCTCATTTATTTTCAGGTGCTCTCAAATAAATAATCATTTTCCAAAGTGACCACCAAAGCTAAAATCTGGGTTGCTGCTGCTGTCACTCTACATGTAATTTACAGTCACACACACATACACAAACATGAAGAAAATTGGAAAAGTCTGCCACTAAAATAAGAAACTCAAGGGATTTAAGGACCTATAATCTTGGATTTTATATATTCCTAAGGCGATGTTAACATTTGAAGCAAAGAAGATTCACTCTATTTTACAACAAGAAGCAGTCAAGTTGCATGCTTCCATCTCACAATTTCAGCCTACCCAGAACACTGTGTTTGACAGAGTTCTGACCATGTTCATCCGGGTAACTTAAATCCTCATTTTCCTGTCTCCCATGCTCTTACTGCCTTCTGACATGCAGTTTGAAGTATCTGGTACTAAAATCCATGTAAGAAGTCATACAGAAAGACCAGACCATCATATATCACAGCATACTCTACTGGAAACTGAATTATTCATTTTCTTGTTAACTTTTCTATCTCCATTCTTTAATGTAAATCAAGATGACATAGAACTGCAGCCATATAAGTTGATTTGGGAAGTTACAGAGGAGAACTGGAGGATAACAATTCCTGAAAGCAAAAACTGGAAAGGAGGATCCAGCCTCAATGATAGCTGAACCCCCTTTAAAACAGTGGAGTTTTTCCAAAGTATCCTGGTCTGATATAACTCTGCTACTGTTTGCTTGGTTTGACATCAAGATTAGACTCTCCAGGTGCATTTGACAAGCCCATTCCAGATCTGCCTGTATGTTCAGCTCAAGGGTACACTTACAGTATCAGGTGGTTGGCAAGATTTCATCACATTATTTTGGATGCCAAAAAAAGAACTGGTTTTGTCATCATTAATGCAAAAATCCATTTATTTTGATAGCATTTGCCCTAGAAAGAAATTAAACAGCACATTGTGAAGTTTATGTACCTTATTTTGTCCTTTTGAAATGGCAGCTTTATTTCTCCTGACATGGACTTTCAAAACAAAATTGAATTATAAAAGTTACAAAAGTTTGAAATTAAGACCAAACATTTGTCTCATTTATCTGCCTTCCTGGAATTTCACTTACTTGGAAAGCATATTTTTTCCTTTCCAGTTGGGAATGGAAAATCAGAGTTTCCTTGAAACAGAAGATCTCATCTCCACCCGTACTATTTGCCATCAACTGTGCTAAAAAATGCTAGGAAAGGATTTTCAAATAATCAAAACCATATCAAAATTTTTCAAAGCTTCATCCACATGAAAACAGTATTGTGGCCACTGTGGTCGGGCTAAGTCCCACACCGGAGCATGTGGATCTGAATGATAGGTCTTTCCCAGTGCCTTGTTCCATTAGAAGACCCCCAAACCAACATAGAATCATAGAATAAAAGAATAACTAGGGTTGGAAAGGAGCTTGAGAACATCTAGTTCCAACCCCCCTGCCATAAGCAGGGACACCTCACACTAAACCATGCCACACAAGGCTTCATCCAACCTGGCCTTGAATACTACCAGGGATGGAGCACTCACAACTTCCTTGGGCAACCCATTCCAGTGCCTCACCACCCTCACAGGAAAGAATTTCTTCCTTATATGCAATCAAAACCTCCCCTGTTTAAGTTTGAACCCATTACCCCTTGTCCTGTCACTACAGTCCCTAATGAAGAGTCCTTCCCCAGCATCCCTATAGGCCCCCTTCAGATACTGGAAAGCTGCTATGAGGTCAGAAAGTAACACCCAGCTTTCACAGTTAGGCACCAAAAGACTGATCATATCCAACAGTGGCAGAAGGGGATAGGCACTTTTGCAAATAGCATTGGTGACCTTGAATGAAGGTTTGAACCAGAACCCTAAAGAATCTTACAAAGCAGAGTGGCTGGGTTGTCCTTGGATCAGGAGATACCAGCCCAGTTCTCCTTTTATGTGATGAAACTCTGAATTGTCTCAGGAGAACACACTTCCAAAACTCACTTTTATCAGGATCCTGAAAGTATAATTGCTAGATATATCACTTCTAAAACCTGGTAAGATAGAAGGTTAGATTCATTGCACAAATAAGTCAGTGAATTCACTGACACTGATAGGCCTCAGATCACACAATGCCAACACTCTGCAGTCTCATTCTTCCCTTTACTCAGTCAGTAAGGGGTTGTCCTGCTCGATGACGTATGCGGAATCTTTTTGTTTCCATCCCCAATAATTACAAGGAAGACAGAAAATCTCCACTGGGGAAGATTAATGTGTGTAAGTACACAGGGAACAGAGAGGGCTGTTACCACACCCAGAACAAATGAATCATGGGAGAACACTTTGAAGAACGCCACATCCTATGAAATAAGAATCCCGCATTATTCTGGAGCGGTTTAGGACAAGGAAAAAGTACCTGTGACGTCACCAGGCCTGTTGGGTACTTCCATTCTGGGCTTGTGCTGCCAAGTATTCCTGGAGCAGTGATTTAATTTTGGCTGTGTCACTGTTGCTATGTCAGCTGTGCTGCTGCGAGTGCAGCTCTTGTGTCATTGCAGCTGGGCTGTTGCTGTCTTTCAAAATCCTCATCATGTGTCACACTACCAATGGACAACTCACAAGGTAACACTTGCAATAGTAAAGTCTAATTGCACGTATGAGCAAGATCAATTATGCGTTGCTACAGGTAGCAGCCGTTACAGGGCCAAGTCTGGGGCAAATGAAACTAAACAGCAGCCCACATAAAATGACCTTTCTGCAGACTCATACTAACCAGGTGTGTAAATGTTTGCCTGCTCCCAACCTTGGCAGAGTGGCTCAAAGAGGAAAGGCCACTGGTGGATATTTTGTTTGGGAGAATGGGGCTTTTTATCCTAGTGGGGATCCTCCTTATCCAGAGGAAATATTGTATCTCTGCACTCCACTACAGCAATTAAAACACTGATCAAACAGAATCCCTTGTTATGTGATGAATATAGAAATACTGAAGTTTGCCAGCTCCTTATTTAAGCGGGAGTTGCAGTAGTTCTCCTTTGGTAGTTCCAGCAGATGGAGCAGCTCCTATCCCGGTGAGGGCTCCTGGGGCTCGCTGCCGCATCTGTCTTCCTAGCGCTGGACTTTTCCTCCTTCAGAACTTCACAAGCACACTGGGACATTCCCTAGGTCTCCAGCTGCATTTTGGAATAAAAGTGAGGAAAAAACAGGTGGCATTCATTTTGCAAATCATTGATTTGAGAATAAATTACAAATGGAGAAGTAGAACCAGCACCAGGGAGAAAGTTTGCCAACGAAACCAGAGATAAGCAATGTAGATAGATGCACAGCCATCCTAAAAAACTCCCCTTTCATCTATTTAATATCTCTTTCCCTGCAGGTACATGTGAAAACTTAACCACTGGCCATGCAGTAAGTTAATACTCACTTTTTAGCTCACACAAATCATCTGACATCATTCAGCTCCCTGGTGGGTGAAATGGAGCCAGGGTATGAATCCCACAGAGACAGAACCCCAACAGCCCATCCCATTAGCTCATATTGCAGCAGTCATTGATGCAGGGGTCTGGACCAGCCAGACTAGCACTAAGCCAGGACCTGCTGTCCTACCTCCATGCCACAACACAGCCCCTGGGATCCCTGTGGAGAGACCTTCACCTTCCTTAGACTACAGAGTAAAGACCATTTAATGACAGATTGCATGTTGCCATTCCCAGATGAGCTGATCTAAGTGTCCACGTGCACAGCTCACACGTAGTGTTATACACAGTGCAAGTTTGCTTTGCTTTCATTAATCTTTTCCAGCAGCAGATAGATTCCCAAGCAGCAGAAAACTGCCATAGAATCATAGAATAGTTAGGGTTGAAAAGGACCTTAAGATCATCAAGTTCCAACACCCCTGCCATAAGCAGGGACACCTCACACTAAACCATGCCACCCAAGGCTTCATCCAACCTGGCCTTGAACACTGCCAGGGATGGAGCACTCACAACTTCCTTGGGCAACCCATTCCAGTGCCTCACCACCCTCACAGGATAGAATTTCTTCCTTATATCCAATCTAAACCTCCCCTGTTTAAGTTTTAAACCATATTGTAGTTCTCTTCCTTTTTCTCACTGTACTGGGAAAATTGGTCAAAGAAAGAAGGAACAAGAAGCAACATCCAACATACACAGCAAGTAACTGGGAAAGGTCTGAAAAGCACAGAAATAAGAAGCTAAATCAATTAAAGAAATTATGATAGACTTACAGTAAGATACAGGTAATCAACAAGATAATAGTGAAAACTTAACCCTCCAGTGTACAAGAGGCAAACCAGAACAACTGCCATAGTCACTCCTATACAGCATGTTTTTATTGAGAAGCAACAAGGATGGCTTGTTGCTCCCCATGTTTCCTAGATAAAATAGGCAAACCTATTCTTGAACTGAGGCTGGGGTTAAAGATGACCAAGTGAGGCATGGTGCCCTGATTGAAAGTGACAATGACTGTCAAATGATCAATAATAACACAGGAAGAACCAGCTCTCACATAGTCAAAAGCTTATTACTGTCACAGACTGTTGGATCCTTCTTCTGCAGGCAGTGATTTCTCTGATTAGACTGGACAGGCAGTGGTTTTCCCTCTGGATAATTTCAAGAGTATTTTCCCTGTCCCAGAATTTTAGTAGATTAAAATTCATGTACTTGGGAAAACTTCCAGAAGGTCTCTGGAGCTATAGGATGACAAACTCCCTCACTACTGCAGTGTGCTTTTGAACTGATCCTGAATGGTAGGACTTTCCTCTTGCTCTTTGCAAGTGCTCAAAGGAGCTCTTTCATAGGCATAAATCAGGACAACTCACTGATTTCAGTTCCTAAGGAGAATTAGCTATATCACCATTTTTATTCACTCTAAGATTTTAGGGCAATGAAAATTGCTTTAAATGAGTCAGAGCAAAATCCATCATCCCTTTAGCACTGTGCATACTTCTCTCTACTCTGTAATTTCATCTCTGGAAATTCCAGCAATGTCAATCAGAGCAAATTGAGAATCCCAAGGAATAATGAAATTAAACAAAATATTCAGTGCTACATCCAGCACAACTTAGGAATGATTTAAAAACTAATGTGGAACTTCTACAAAACACTGAGGAAGTTTTACCTTCTGTAGTGTCAGCAAAGCAGCAATAACCATTCTTCTCTCCACAGAAATTCACAAAGAGCTATAAACACCTACAATAAATCTAAGACTTGTGACCACTTCTTAAACTGAATGTGTTGGAGGGGTTTTGTTGCAAACCCCAAGGTACTCTCACTATTATTATGCTTTACTATACTACTTAAAAAAGCTTTAAAATTTATACACTGGAATAGGTATATTAACTTCCATAGTAGATGAAATCCAGTAAAGAATTTACAAAAGAACTTAGTAAATTTTTTATATTGTTTTATATTTCAATATAAGAGCCAGTACTGATTCTTTGAGCCTTGATATTATGTGTTAGATTAAAACATTTGTGAAAGTGATTACCTGATTTTCTAGGAGTTGTAAGGAAAAGTCAGGCTTTTCTGTGGGAATGGATCACTGAAACAGCCACCTCCAGCCTAAACACGTCACCTGCCATCACCCAGAAGAGAAGCACGTACAAAAGACAAAAGGCTTTTGCTTGCTGTTCTTGTGTGAATGTGCATATTTTAAGCAGACAAACAGGGAGATCAAAGGGAACAGAAATCCAAAGGGTGAAACTTGAAAAATCATCACCGGCATGACAAGGCAGAAGAGAAAGCAGAAGCACGAGGGAAAGGGCATGTGGCTCATAGACAAAAGCCACTGCCTCTTGTTGCCCAAGCCTTTCAAAGTTCAGAGAAAATGGATTTTCTGTATTGCTTAGAAGTAAGCACCCCTCTCTGAGAAAGGGACTGCATTCCTCCCTTGGTTTCTCTTCACAAGAGCCCGCTGCTGCAGCCAGCACGTGCCTGGAGATCCCCACATTCAGACAGGTCCCCATGAAGTCAGTGTGTCTTCAGAGGCAGAAGAATCCATAGGCAAAGCTCAGACCATGAGGTCAAAGCATTTCCAGGCTCAGCACGATTCCTGCCTGCTCCCAGGGTGCTTGGTGTCAAAAAGTCCCACTGAAATCAGCAGGTCTGCTCACGTTTGTACTCTATTCACAGCTCCCTGAGATGTTGCATGCTCATATCCTAATTTTAAAAGCCAAAATAAAAATGTCTTCAAAGTGGGGGTATGTGGAGGAGACAGTGGTGTAAGAAAGGAGCATCAGAGGAGCCCACCGAAGTGTTAGTACCAGCAGCTGTTGAAAACAATTAAGAGAACAGCGTGTTGCAGCATGCTATTGTCATGCTGACAGGCAGAGAAAATTGGGGCTGTTCAGCCCGGAGAAGAGAAGGCTGCGTGGAGATCTCAGAGCAGCTTCTGTGTCTGAAGGGGGTTTATAACGATGCTGGGGGGGGACTCTTCATTAGTGACTGTAGCGACAGGACAAGGGGTAATGGGTTCAAACTTAAACAGGGGAGGTTTAGATTGGATATAAGAAGGAAATTCTTTACTGTGAGGGTGGTGAGGCACTGGAATGGGTTGCCCAGGAAAGCTGTGAATGCTGCATCCCTAGCAGTGTTCAAGCCCAAGCTGCACAGAGCCTTGGGCAACATGGTCTAGTGTGAGTTGTGCCTGGCAGGTGGGTTGAAACTAGATGATCTTAAGGTCCTTTCCAACCCAAACCATTCTGTGATTCTATTATACTGTAAAACTCAAGTCCAATGGCAGCAAAATTAAAGAAAATTTAATGTTTAAGTCAATTATTATTCATTAAATATTGAGACTGTGGTAGAAACTGATTATGTTCACTGGGTTATCAGTTTGGGGGCTCCACCACCACAGAATACCCCAATTCAAATAAATATCACAGTTCAAGAACCCTTTTGCAGACTGCACAAATTCACTCTCCCAGAGAGGCTTTGGGAACTCAGGAGACAAAACAATGAAGAAGAAGCAATCCTGCCTAAGAAGCCTCCCAGCTCATCTTTCTGTGACCTATTTGTGAAAATTCCCCAAAGAAGGAAGCTCTACAAGATCCCCAGGCAGCCTGTTTCACTGTTCTCACATGAGTGTTCCACCCAAACCAATTGCCATGGCAGGTTTTGCAGCATCCCTCATCAGCTGCAGTGTGTCATGACTCTGTTTAACATGGCTGTTGTACAAGGCTTTATTTTTAATGTTATAGAAGTTAACATAAAAATCTTTTTAGGTGAAACTGCGTAAATATACTGATTGCATTAGCTTTATACTCCACTACTTTTCATTTAAAAGTCATTTATTGGCATATCAATGCCAATAGCTGTTAATTTAGAAGGTTTGTCTGAAAAGTAAGAGTTAATTTACCAACTTCTGTTACTTCCATCTCCCGGATATGTTTTGTTGGAGTCACCATGATGTTTCTCTTATAATCCATACCTTACCTCAAGGGGTTGTACATACCAGTGTTAGATCCCAAGCAAACTACTGTGAATCAAATGCAGATGATACTGATCTTTTTGGTCTGCCCTTTGACTACCAAAGTGACAATAAGACTACAGACCCACATATAAGCCACATTTTTATATTAAGCTGTAATTGTGGTATACAAGGAAGTTCAGTATGCTGGTCAAAAACTGTCCTAGGGTTGCTGTCCTGGATCAGACCAGAGATCCATCTACCTCACTGCCCTGTGGTTTTTTAGCACAGCAAGTCCCATGTACTTCAGGAGAAACCTTTAAAAATATCATACAGTAGTCAGATATGGATTGAACTGCATTAAATCTCAGTGTTAAAGATTTTTAAAGAATGGATTATCCCAAAAGAGCAAGATTTAGTGATAAACTTCTAAAACCTCAGATAAGAGAACAAAAAATAGCTTTAATGTAGAAACCAATTTAGTAGTGATGGATAAAATAATATTAGTGGAAGTTAGGTAGGCTCCAGCTGTCATCTTTTCTGATCTCAGATTCAGATCCAGTGAAGCATTTTTGGTACTAACTGCTCTGTAGATACAGAATTATCAGGGAAATCAGCAGGTCTTAGTACCCAAATGGAAGCCAGGCACAGCTTTGCTAAACCAGTTCATGGAAGTCTTATGTTCCACTTGGGCTTGCATAAATCATGATTCAGAAAAGATTCATACAGATACCTGATTTTAAACACCAGCTTCTCTGACCTCACTGCAGTCGGGCAGAGTCCAGTCCTGTATAATCATAGGATCCCAGAATCCTATGGGGGAGGGTTGAAGTTTGAAGGGACCTTTGAGGGTCATCTGTCCTACCTTCCTGCTCAAAAGGTTCTACCTATGGTCCCTCTGTCTTCAGTGCTGGGGCCACTTCCCAGCAATAAAGCTAACTACTCATGCATACCTTTGTGTGTAAGAGCCTCTAGCAGATCCTAAAGGAGGATTTCTGTTCTTATTGTAAGGTGTTTAATTCCAAATCTTTGCATTAAACAGACAAATACTCTCAACTGTGGTAATTCAGAGTCTTTTCATGAGTCACCACCCAGGAACGGCTGCAGGCATCTCTTCTGTGGAAAGGATATGTCAGCAGCACTACACTGCACTGAGCTGTACTAGGCAAACAGACACTTTCTGAAGCCAGATCAATGAAAGGATTTCATTCATGCCTGTCCCTGAACACTAACCACCTGTGACAAAGATTGGAAATTAGAGGTACCTAACTTTTGGGGTAGAATTCAGGTCCAGATTCACAGGCAGAAACATAGCTGTCCACATGTGCACTGGCATAAACTCACACTGCAGTCAGCTCCAGGATTTGCTTTTGTTGAACAAATACAACTCTCTCATGCTGTTTGACATGCTCCAGGTGATCCAGGAGATCTACTCTGGGCTGGCTGACATGGCACTTCATCCATAAGGTGCTCAGTTCCTCCCTGAGCAATGTCAGAGGTTAAGCGTAATCTCCCAGACTGATATCCCAGAACACCTTGAACCATTTTTATGCAGGCTGTTGTGTTTGGTCACCTAACACAGACACCTAGTGCTACATGGGATGACTGCCTCCAGCTACAGTTCCAGAAGGGGATTGGTCTCCTTTAGGTCTTATACCACATCTGCCAGCCCATGCAGGTGTATCAAACACACAGCATCTCAAATGGCACTTGATGCACATGTGTGGACAAACGATACCCCCCTATTGCTCACACCAACTACTTCAGATTGGCTCTTTGTAATGATATGAATCGCATGATTATCTATTGCTATTTGTTGAATATGAAGAGGCTCTAGATGATGAGCTCAGATGCAGATATTAATGCTGTACACATCTTCAACTGATGGTGAGAAACACTCCAAGGACCACGCTTCCTCATATAATGGGGGTTTTCCTGGGGGATTTTGTTCTTCCTGTAGAGAACCAAAAATGTTAATTTTTCAGTGGCTCATTTAAGCTTTAATATTCTTAACCATAAAAAAAGTTGTGAATACCTTACATTTAGCAGAATGCTTCCTACCTGTAAGGAATAGAGCAGCTCATTCCAGCAGTGAAAGTCAATTTTTTCACAAAATACAGCATTAGAATTTACTAAATTAAGTTACAATCATGGGTGAAGAAAAGTTGGAATCATTAGATCCTTTAAACTGTAGAAATAGATTAAGGGATGAACATAAATAGAATTCTGTGCCTCCTCACAGCCTCTGCCAATGAATATATCCAATCAAAGTGAATACAAGTTTGATAGGATCAAGAAAAATGTTATGAGTGGGGTGGCTAATTATTGAATGGAAGGTTGGCAGTGGAACAAATAATGACATCTCATCACCAGCTCATCAAAATGGGCATTTCAATGCTGAACTGAAATCTGTAAGTAAATAATTTCAAACACTTGAACAAATTCTATATTCCAGGAAGTGAATTCCACTGAAGTACCTCGCACTTATTGCAAGACCCATGTTTGATGTTTTTGTTAGTGGAAGAACACTCCTTCAGTCGTTAAGAGTTTCACAAAAGCAGCTTACACTACACTTTCTTTTACTTACTTATGTAAGTTTGACATGGGTCTTTATGCACTACAAATGTGTTTGTTTATGTACTCCTAAGGGACAAGAGATAATTACCAAGCAGCATAGCGAGTCAATCACTGTTTAAATGTAATGAATAACACTAATTTTACTGAGCAGAACAATAAAAAATGTGGAAAGAGTCTAATCCAGGAAGATACAGAGTTATCACTAAATTAAGCCAAACACAATTCCCTGAAAATTCACAATCAAATAATACTTTTGCTTCCAGATTTCATATCAGATTATAGTATATGGGTTTGATTAGTGTATGGGAATACCAAAAGATTTCTCAGTACATAGAAACTTACTGCTTTCATCCATGCTTTGATAGAAAAAAGGGAATTAATTTGGTCCTTCCTAGAGGACTGGATCTATTCCAGCTCCCTGTCATGGCAGCACATGCACAACCATGTTTAGCTAAGAATATGAATTGATTGACTCTATCATCAACCAAGCACTGCTGAAAAGGACCCAAGAGATACATCGGACACCATCTGACTATGAGCCAGCAGTGTATTATCACAGGGAAAAAGAGCAAGCTGCATTATTAGTTATATCTGAAGCCGCAAGGCTCCAAATCAAGACAAGACATTATCCTCCTCTATTGAGGATTGGATTTCTGGGTCTGGTTTGTGGCCTTCCAGTTGAACAGGCATAGATCTTAAGGAACAAGATGTAGGAGATGAGATGCTGAGGAAAATGAATTTGTTCAGTTTGATCAAAAGGAGTCTAAGGGATAATCTAGCACAGGTCAATGGGTAGTTACAAGGGTGACGAGCTTGGGAGAATCAGGTTGGACTGTGATGCACAGTAGGCAGCATGGGACAATGCTGTTGAGGCTGTAGCACTATCTTTGAAGGTTTTCCTTGAAGGTTTATCCTTGAAGGTTTTCAAAACTCAGACAGGCAAAGGCACAGCTGACCTGGATTAAAATAGACCTGCTTTGAGAAGGAGGTTGCACTGGAGACCTCCAGAACTTCATGCCATCAACTTGACTGTAACCCTTTGCTTCAGTGGTTGAACAGCCACACCATTCTTCCATCCTGGTCCTCTGCCCAGTTTAATGTTTGACTGGGGCCATAGTGACAGGAGCAGGGGCAGTAGTTCCTATGAAAGAAAATCCTTCCTGGATAGCTCCCAGTTTCCTTCTGTACTGGGAAAGACGGTCACAGCTCTCTTTGGATCTACAGCTTCCATCCACTAGTATGCACAAAATTAAAACCAATACAACCTTCTTAAGCTGTTCCTCTCATTGGCTGCAAGTAATATGGGCTTGTAATATTTGTGTTTGGTTCTTTTTCCAGGAAGAAAAGGTAGGAGAAGGACTGCCAACAGGAGAAACAGCTGTTCTGGCATCAGTGAGAAGGCATCGTGTAGTTTCAGTCTTTTCAGCAAATTTGCCTTCCTAAGAAAGTGCACCCAGTGACAGCTTGAAATTATGTCTTTGAAAAGGAAAAGTAACTTTAAGTACATGACATGAGGACAAGAACAATTAAATACTGTTCTTGCCTCATTCACACCCGCAAAGTGCTCACAGAAATACATTTCACTTTCCCCTTCCTCACATGAAAAGTCTCCAGATGCATATTAAAGCACAGTGCTTTCATATGCCTGCTGCAAGACTCAGGACAACAAGTAAAGGCAGTTTGCAGTGTTCAGAAAACTTTCTACTTTAGGTATCTGGCCCTTCTCACTCAGCACTCCCTTTGCTGATGCTCAAAAGTCAACAGAGAGGCACATAGTGTATGCAGAGCACCATTCAAAACTGTTAACAGTCCGCCCCAGTTATTTTGTAGGTGAATGGATATCAGGTTTCAGGTGACAATAAAAATCACCCAATCCAGCTTGCAGCATTGCAGAAAAGAACAGGAATCTCCTTGCTGTTCCTGCAGCGTATCAGCTAATCCACAGTGGAGCTCTGTGGTAGCCCCCGCTTTCTTTTTAGTGTAGAAAGAGCAAGCTTCAGCAGCACACAATTGCTAGAGAGTAGTGAGTGCTCTGTTCTTAATCTCCCCCACATGTACGAGAAAGTAAACAAAAGCCAAGTAAAGAAAATGGGACACAGAGGACCATATTTTCAAAGTGCAGCTCTTAAGCTGTCACCCATTACAAGCCACATGCACATTTAGACCCATTTATGTCACATTTGCACTTGTAGATTGAAGGCCTCTGGTACAATAACTGTTCATTTTACACCAGCAGAGCACTGACACCTGAGGCCAATGCAGGCCTGCGAGGAGAAGAGGCAGATCTGCAGAAGCCAATTTCACAAGCATTAAACCAGACCCCAGTGGTTATCAGACAAGTTCCCCTTGAAGTATACGGGATGTTTGTCCATGCGTTAGTAAAACAGTTCCTGCAGTTCTGGTGGGTCAGTAAGCTTTTCCTCTCTTGCAGCTATAGCACATGCAATACAAAACAGGCAGCTGCAGTGGATAGGTGGGAAAGAAGAAAAACCACCTCTCTTGGTAGCAAACCATAGTTCTAACGTGAAGCTCCAGCAGCTGCTTCATAAGCTGTTGGGAATGAATTACCACCACTTGCAACACAGGGTATTATGGTAAAATGGCTTCAGTTTCAGGGATCGTTAGTACATCAGGCTGTAATTCATGACAGTTAAGCTGCTGCTGCATGGATGGATGAGCCATCCTTGCAAAAAGTGGTGGGAGTCATTCCAACTGTTTGGGAATAAGCTGGACACCAGAAGGGCGAGCTCTGCCCTATCCCAAAAGGACACAGTGAAACATCTTCCTACACAAATTCACATTTCAGACACAAAAAGTGCCTGGGGAAGAGAAAAAAAAACTCAGAGATTTATATTAACAAACAGAGGAAAATAAGTAATAACCATAATCAGAGTTACCAGGTCTGTGCATGTCCCAGACAGCAGAAGGCACAGCCTATCTGCATTAGAGGAAAAAGTACTTGGAGTACAGATATTTTAAGTTGAAATCTTAGACTATGGAAAGAACAGTCTTGGCCATATTTTGCCCATTAAGCTCAGTGAAGTGCTCTGGGATAAGGAAATGAGTGAGAGAATCCCTGGCCAGATTCCACTTTGGCTTCTATCTACTGCAACCAACCTCACAGCTAATTCTTGTGCATCCCTCGCTCCATCAGGGCATCTTCTAAATAAGTTTAAGTACATAATTACCCCACTCCCATTTAGGCATTAAACAAACACTCAAGTTTTGCTGAAGCAGGGTCCCTAGTGGGTAAGAATACTCATGGTTATAGCAGTAGCCAACAAAATCAATTTGCAGCAGGGCCCCTCACATGAAGGACTCTTGCTCAGAGTGAAACCATGAGTGAAGGTTGCTCAGCTCTCAGGCACAATGGTGGGTTTCAGTTCACCCATGGCACGTATTTTCAATACAGTTCTTGACATCTGCTTATCACCTTCAGCTCCTTTTATAGGAATTAGAGAGAGATAATGTGTTCTTGAACTGCTCTTCAGCTGATCTCTCTAGAGGTCTGTCTGGGGAATTCATCGTACAACCTGTTGGGTAGTATTCCTCTGATTATACAGGGGGCAGCTCAGTGTAGACACAGTGTCTTTATGGGATGAACACTACACCTATCTGTCCTGGCTCAGTAAAACTGGAGCTGCCACACCGCTTTCTAAGGAGCAACCTGAGCAAAAGTCCCTGCCTCTCAGTTAAAAGTCACTCTGAAGCCCAGGCTAATCCTGGCCCTGGATGTGCAAGACTCCACAAGAGGGCCCCCAGACAACAGGACGGCCTGGGAGATACCTCTGCCCCCTTTTACTGCCCACCTGGTGCTGAGATGGACACCCACCTACCCAGCCCTTGACCCTGTGGCAGTCCCATAAACTGCCCCTCAGTCTGATTAGAAATGATAAGGGAAAGGACATCCCAACAGCACTGAGTCTGTGATGGCAAAATTAGTCACTTGCTCCCAAGGACACCCACACTTCAAACTAGCCCATAAGAAAGGGAGATAAACCAACCAGCAGCCCCATTCATTAGTTAGGATTGAGTACTCAGTGCAATACCAATGCCTTGAGAGATGCAAACACCAGCCAAGAAAAGAAGTATTTAGCCATGGTTTTCCTACAGCACAAGGATTGCATCTATGATTGCCAGGGCTCCAGGCTAGAGACAACAGAGCCAGACATGCATATCCAAAGCCTGAGTGGCAGCTTGACTGAAAGACATGCCCCAACAGTAATTGCTTGGCAGCCCTAAACATGTAACATTAACGTTGGCAATGTCATGGGCTAAGTCCATCAAACTCTGTTGATTTTCTGCTTTCAGGTGAGTTTATTCTATTCTAATTCTTGTGTTTACCTTTCTCTACTGAAGTTGCTTTATTCTAAGATGGTTTAACTTTCTTGCAGCTTCTGTCCCCAGGGTAAGACTTGGATCTCTTTGTGTATGGTAATATGCCTATTGTAAAAGTCAAAGTGCAAACAGCTAAGGCAGAGAGTACTACTTCTCTCTCCCCTGATGGCTGGAGAGCTGAGGTCCAAAGAGAATAGCTAGCCAATGTCACGTTAACTCTGTAGCAGCAGATATAACCCATTCCTCCTGAGCTTTACCCTCATGACATCCTAACTAGAGCATGGATTCTACTCAGCTTGCAAGGTTTCATGGCTGTTAGTGAAAGAGATGAATCTCCTCGTGGGACCTGTGATGCCAGCTTGGGCTGCACTGGAGTTATGGTGCTTTAATCAGATGTGGATGTGGCTATGCTGCATCCACTAGAAACTGGTTCTATCCTGGTTATAAGGCTTTTCATCAAGTCATGCTGAACACCCTCAATGCAGATTATTTAATAGCTGCTGGGTTTGGATGTAATCTAGCTCAGAGCCTGTGGAGATGCTGTCCAAGAAGTTCACGAAGCTGGTGCAGGGAAGCAGATACTGTGTTATCCTCAGGTTAGTGCAGCTTTTACTCCTTATCCCAAATAGCTGCAAACAGAGGTGATGAAAGAGTTCTGGAGAGCAAGTGCTCCACTGACGACTTCCAGGTATCTCCCCAGTGAGCAGGGAGGCCCATATCAAGCATCAAGAGCACATGTGAACAGCTGCCATGGGAGGAAACCATTCAAGTTATGAGGTTTGTTTTCAATTCTTTCCCCAAACTCAGCTCCATATGTTGCTACATTTTTCCAGCCTCTGAAAAGTGATTCATGTGGCATGTTGCCTAACATTGCATAAAGTGTGCCCATACGAGGCCTCACAAGTGTGGGAAGAGCTCTGCACTGAGGCAGGTCCCACCTCTGCAAGGCCTGACAGGGCTGCCATCACTGCCCATAATGTTCCTGCTCTTCTCCAGCTAAATCCCACAGAGCTCGTGCATTTCCCAATCTGCAGTTCCTCATGGCAAACCCTGTTCGAAGTTCCTGTCCCTTCTGTAGCTCTGGTCGTGCTGTTACACGCTGCTAGCTCTGTCCTCTTGGCCACAAGCATCCTGCAAATAACTCTCCAGTGTCTTTGGCCCAGCACCATGCCTGAGGCTCCCACATAGATCTCTTTGCCCAAGATTTACAGAGCAACATGATGCAAACAGCATCTTCCATTGGAAATGTAATTGCAAACTCTCAATTGATTTTGTGCCAGAAAGATATACCATAAAACTCAAGCAAGCTATTAATGAGAAAGACATTGCAATAAAAACCTATAGAAGTCTGAACATAAACATGAGTGAGCATTATGAGAGTGGGAGATGGACATGCAAACCCTGCATGCTGTTTACTAGGGGTGATTTTGCTAACATTTGGAGGTCTGGTGTAATAACCCTTCACATAAATATTGCAAGATTCCACTACGTAATTATTCCATCTTGAATGTCATCATCTGTACTTTCTCCCAGAATATAAGTGGTTTGGATAACTGGAGAGAATATCTGGGACTCGACTGCTCAGTACTACATTCGATTGCTTTTACAGCAGCATGAGCGTATGTTGAAGGTATGTCAGCTCCAGGGTAGGCAGGGAGACTGAATGAATTTGATCCCCACTAACACCACAGCCTGGAGGGTGGAGAGAATGCAGCGCAAAGCTGGCTGATGCTGTGCCTAAGTTAAACCATGCCTGAGCTAGCAAAAACCTGGTTTCTGTGGTGAGATGGCAGGCACTCTGAACAAGGAGAGGGAAGTGGATGTTGTACCCCTTGACTTTTGCAAGGCTTTTGGCACAGTCTTCCACTGTGGTCTTATCATCAGATTGGTGCAATACAGGCTGGGTAAGAGGACGATAAGCTGGGTGGAAAATTGGCTGTGTCATTAGGTTGAAGGAGGTGTCACCAGCAGTGCAAAGTCCAGCTGGAAGCCAGGAACTGGCGATGTCCCCCAAACCAGCCCTAGGACTGGTGCTGCTTCTTGTCTCCCCTTATGGCCTGTGTGACCAAACTGAGCACAAACTCCAAAGGCTGTGGACACCAGACCAGGCAGTCAAATGCACTGGAGGGTGGGATGATGTTCAAAGGGACCTAGAGAGGCTGGAAATTTGGTCTGACCTGTGGGACTTGAAGGAAAGGGGCTTTCTCATCTCATCTTTTCTTAGCCTTTCAATGGGAAATGGCTGAACATGATGTAGTTCTGCAGATTAACTGAACACCTTATAATGGTCTTACAGAGAGATCCATGCACAGTTTAGGTACATTAAATGGGTGCCAAGAACAAACTGTAGGGACAACCACAGCTTTCAAATGTCCTTGTATTTCATAGGATCATAAAATCAGCTAGGTTGCAAAGACCTTTAAGTTCATCAAGTCCAACTTTTACCCCAGGAGGTCACCACTAAACCATGTCACTAAGGGCCTTATCTACACAGCTTTTGAACACTTCCAAGGATGGACAATGCTTCCACCATTGCCCTGGGCAGCCTGTTCCAATGTCTGACCACCTTTTTAGTGAGGAAATTTTTCCTAATATCCATTCTAAACCTCCCCTGGTGCAGCTTGAGGCCATTACTCCTTGTCCTATAGTTTGCTACTTGGGAAAAGAGATCAGCCACCTCCTCTGTCCATCTTCCTTTCAGGTAATTTTTCTACTGTGTTCTCCTGCCCCTGTTGAATACTTTGAGAAAGAAGCTCTGAGAGGATAATAACTGCAAGAATCACCCAATGTATTTCACTACGAGGCTGCACTGATAATGTTTTAGTGAAGCATTAAAACCTGTTTAAAACAGTTGCTTCAGTGTGCAGGTAAGACAAGTTGCAACCTAAGCAAAGAGCTAGCAGAGACTTCCATCGAGTGCCCTTGCCAGACATACCACATAGCTCTGTCCATCAGCTATCAAGCTCTGCCTCAGAAACTGATAAAAGGTCACAGCCCCTCACTCCTCCAGACAGGTAGGACCTATGTAATCCCTAGCTCCAGGGCTTGGTGGCAGAGCAGTTTCAGAAGCAGCAGTGGTAGCTCAGGATGGCACCCCTCTTGTCTGCAATCCCCACTGTACAGAGAAGATGTTCAGGTAGCAAGAAACTAAGAGTGATTTACCACAAATGTGTAAGATAAGGTTTTTTTCAGAGCCTAGTTCTCCAAAGTCCTGTCCCAACACTTTATCTTCACAGTTAAGCTGCAAAAGAAGCTAAAAAGCCACTAATCTTTATCAGCATTACCTCTAGACCACCATGACTGTGGCATACCTGTAAAAAGAGTATTGTCATTTAATAAGTAATTTTATCTTGACCAATTAAAAATACTTGTCTTTGAGAAGCATCTTCAAAGCCAGGTATTTTTAAATGCCTCCTAGAGGGGTGTGCTCAAGCTATAGTATGATCTGAAAGTTTATAAAGGTATAACAAAGAAGGTATAAGATCTGACCCTCAAATTCAAGCAGCAAAAGACAGCTGGGTTGGCCACTGCTTACTGGGATTGTGTACAGCTCACAGAAGCCAGAATTTCACCCTCAGCAGCAGAGCTGCTTAGTGAACATATACTCTGGGAAACATGCACTGAAATGTCCAAGTCAAAGATCAGCTATTTTGGAACTGTTAAAGTGAAAAGTAATGCTTTATATAGGAAAAGTCCTAGAAGACTTCCTCACACGCATTCATCACTCAGAGCAGCTACAAGGAGGCTATTCAAATTTTCCATCCTCACACCAAGTGTAGCAGCACCTGTAGTCTCAGCAAAAAGGAAAGCCACATTGCAGCAGGCACTCTGCATGCACTCAGTAAAGGACACAGTCTGTTTCCTGGGAGTTTACAATGAATCAGATAACAAATAAATAGATCAGCTTTGAAATAGAAAGCAGCATGGAAAGCATCAGGCAAAATTATAATGCTCTGAGTAAGCTGTGAATGTGTGGAAATCACTTTCTAAGTGCCACTTTTCTCAAACCCAAACCTCACTGCTTCCCTTCAAGCAGACAGAGCAGTATCTCAAAAACCTCCAGTAGGTTCAGCACAAGCTTGACATCCACCAATTAGCCCAGCCATTAACTGAACAGTTCAGGGAAGAAGAAAGAGCCAGAGCATCATGATCTTCATTGATACCGTGCTCATTAATGTTTTTCTGTAAATCACATATGGGTCACCTGTGTCAGTCTTCTTGCCTGCTGTTTAAAGCTTGTTTGTTGGTTTCAAGTTCTAACAGAAAAAATATTCTGATTATCTTAGCATTTTTAAACAATAAATACCCCTTTCTCTGTAACACGAATGAGGGTCTCCAACTCTCGCATAACATCAAAACAAAGCAGGCTTGGAGAACAAAAGCCTGGGTTTACACCACTTGCACTCCCCAAAGGTACCGGCAGGGTCTCCCACCATCAGTTTCAAGAGCATTCCAAAAGTAGGGAACCCAGAGTCAACACACTTGTTCAGAGCTTCTTGTCACCTCAAGTGCCACAAGATGAATATAACATGCTCCAGGATGGCTCATCAAGGTGGTAGATGCAATACTACCAGCTTAGGAGTAGCCCATAAAATGCAGGAGAGATGTTGGAAGCTTACGTATTAGCATCCATGACATAATTTCTAGAGGTGTTACAAGTTTACCACCATCACCAGGTTTCAAAGGACAGCTCTAAGTGCTTTCTGAAAAACGCAATATAGGATTTTAATATGCTTTTCCTGATTCAGAGCATGTGAGGATCTCTCACCATTACATGGATGGGGAAGGGATTGCTACTTTTTCAGTGTTTTGGCAGAAAACCAGAAAACTATATTAAAAGATATAAATCAAGACTTTATTGCAAAAGAAAGTCTTCAGCACACACACCCCACACACACACACAACCCCCCTCAAACTGTATCATTTTAGAGAAGTTGGTCACTAGGAAAGGGCATTGTTTTCTTTCTTTCTTTTTTTAAGCACATTAAAAATGGATGAAAATGAGCACACAGCCCTCCAGCAGCTCCCAGCCTGCCTACCCTCTGGGGTTCAATTGGAAAAATGTGCTTGGAAAACATCTACAAAAATGTTGGCAACTGTATATCAGCTTTTCCCCAAAAGACCTAACGGGCTTTTATTATCCAAACAGATCAGATGGCTTGGAAAATCCACATCTGTACCAAGCTGCCGAATGGGAAATGAGATCAAAAAGTGAAACTAAGAACTTCCGATAGCTCCTTCATAAGTGACATTAAAACCAGACAAAGGAGAAGGATTTTTGGCTGCTCTGTTCCCCCACATTCCCCTAGCTGCTGAAGCCCCAGCAGGAGAAGGTTGTTAATGATGGAGCAAGCTCCCCATGGGGCCAGTGAGCCCCTTCCCAGACGAGTACAGAGGGGAGGAATGAAGAGCTTCCAGCTCCTGTGATGGTCTCAGCTACCACCATTATTCTGAGACAAATTAATTCTTGCAGCCCAGAGAGAGCGGAAAATATCAACAAAAGCACCTTCCACTAGTGGTTTTTAAACCAGAAATAATACCTTTAATATACAGCCTGTTTTCACCAATTTAGAGATTCCTTCTTTAACTACAACATCAGGGCTTATTAGAAGGAATGTTAAGATTAAACTCAGCACACAAGTTTCTATGCTTATAGTCTTTTTGTCTCTGGACATTACAAAAAAGATTGCGCACTTTCTTTTTGCTCTTGCAGTGACTGCTGTTGTTATTATTTTCCACTGTCTCTGGTGGATGCTGCCAGTTGAATGTGGAAAGACACCCGAATGGAGAAAATCGACAGGAGAAAAGGAGTGAAGGTCACCTTGCGTCACTTAAAGTTGCTAAGACTAACTCATTTGAACTCCTAAGGAGGAGGGAGATGAGGTGTTTGGAGGTAAACCCGTCTTTTTCTTCAGTGATATGGTTCATTCACTAGAATAAAGTTTCCACCAGGATGAATTTGAGGTTAGCTATAGTCTTACTAGTTTCTGTTGTTGGGTTACACACAGAGTGCTCACTGCAAACCTCTACTTTTCCCCAGCACTCAAGAAGGCAGGTCCTAACTCAACCTGAATCCCCAAAAATATAACCAGAGAGACGATTTCTGGAATACAAAAATGAATTGGACACATGGAGCCCAGGATGATAAAAAACATTGTGAAGTGGGAGGATTTTTCTTTGTGTGAACAACTGACTATTCAGATGGAAAAGCCTCATTAAAGGAATACAAAACTAACCAGATTCATATAATTATTCAGATCTATGAAAGCCAAAACAGTCCTGAGATAAGCTTTCTATATAGTTGTTCTTTGATATGTAGCTGTGATAAAGCACTTGAACTGAATCATCACTTTATTTCCAGAGCCAGATAGTGGGACATACCGTTGCACAAATATTTATCTTCACCCACTTAGCAGCAGCAAAGCCAATAAATGCTTGATGCATTCTTCATCCCCCTCTCCTGGAGTCTGGGTATTTCAGGGAATGTTAAGAGCAACTGGCAGGCTTGTAGCCCAGCTATAGAAATGGTACAAATGTCATGTTTGTACTTCACCCCAGTGCTGGGGGATGCTTTGGCAAAGAGGAAACATCTTGTAGGTGTAAAACTTGTCTACTAAATCCAGGCAGACACATACAAACTACATTGTGGAGATGACAACATTTAATCAAGCTAGACTTGAACCTCTCTCTGGGCTGAAGCTACACAAGGCTTCCCAGCCTTATCCATCCCCTTACTGATCTAAAGTTAAGGCGTATCAGCCCGCAAATTGTACTCATGTGCTTTACACAGAATTTCACATGACCTCAGTGTTGTTGTTATGTGACTTCTGGGAGTGTAAGTTCAGAGTACAGCCAGTGCATAGTCATTTTATCTGAGAATTAGCTCCTGTCCCACTGGAGTCCATGAGACGTTTGCAATTTTGCTTCACTAGGACCAGTATTTCAGGTGAAATGCTTATGAAAGTAGGCAAAGAAGCTTTAAACAGCAGGCAAGAAGACCGTTACAGGCAACCTAGACATGGTTTACAGAAAGACTTTAATCAGCACAATATCAATGAGGATCATGATGCTCTGGTTCCCCAAATCTCCAAGCTGAGAACCTAGTAGTGGTAAGCAATCAGGATTGGGAAAGAACACTGCTTAGGGATCCTCCTCAAATCTCTCACACACATCCATGCTCAGAAAACATTTCTTCTAACCCTGGCACACACCAGTAGCTAAACCAACAGGACATTCCCTCCTAACCATCCTGTTGTTCTCTTCTGCATCTGCTCCATCATCTTAACAACTTTTCTCCAGCAATTAATTCACAAAAATCCTGGATGAGCTTAAATGTTTCAACTGTCCAAAATTTAGATGAGATTCAGGACTACATTCTCAGCCTGCAAGATCCACTGCTGCACTCTTGGCATTTTCTCTGTCCATATTGTGCCAGATGAAGGAAACCAGGAGTCTTACCACTGCCTGCGTTTCTTACCAGCTAGTTCACTCCAGGGTTTTTTTTCCTGTAGTCTGAGTTTTTCATCATGGTTTGTTATCTAAAGTGCAGTCTTACACTAACATGATCACAAAGGTTTCAAGTGATGGTGACCCAATGCGTGGCTGGGTAGAGAGAGCTTGCATTCACCCTCAACCTGCTGAGTCAGTGTTATTGCATCCTGAAGAAGCCCCTTGCAGAACTCAGCTCTGTTTTCAGCTGGGGCTCTGGGCCTTCTCATAAGTCAACTGTTTCTCCATGTACGATCTGCTGGGACCACAGATGAAGGTGGACTGGCTGCATTAGGCATCTGGCTTCCATTGCAATCAAGCTGTTTTGCAATCACTTGTCTCTACTACTGAAGCATTAGTGTTTTACCATCGGCTTCAATGGAAATCGCTCTGCCAGAGCAGCAGATGAGGCAGTCACCACCCTGCCCCTTTTTTTCTATTTTTTTAACTTTACAGTACACACAAATATTAACATATCATCCTGATAAAGCTTTGTTTACTGGCACAATGCCAGCCCCGCTGCAGTGCCTCCTGCTCGGCAGCCTAATCTCCTCAAGTTTGAGGGATGCAGGCCAAATCTCTTAGCAACATTAAATCTCATTCAATTAACTTTGCTGGGGAAAAGTTGTTTTGCTACCACCATTTGCCAGTCTGCCCTATCTAATATGCTGTCCAGCAGGTAGGCTATTCAGCCTTTAGATATCGCAAGACATAGCACACTCCAGTGCAGGAGCTTGGCTGCTGGACTGGATGTCCTGAGCTCCAAAATAACTGATTAGTCAAAAGTCTCACCAAGTTGTACCATAGAATCACAGCATGGTTTGTGTTGGAAGGGATCATAAAGATCATCTGGTTCCAACCCCTATGCTATGGGCAGGGACACCTTCCACCAGACCAGGTTGCTCTGAGCTCCATCCAACTTGGCCTTGGCTGGGCCATCCACAGCTTCTCTTGGCAGCCTGCTCCAGTGTCTCGCCACCCTCACACTAAAGAATTTCTTCCTAATGTCTACTCTAAATTTAAACTCTTCCAGTTTAAAGCCAATCCCCCTTGTCTTATTACTACATGTCCTTGTAAAAAGTCCCTCTCCAGCTTTCTTGTAGGCCCTTTTAGGTACTGGAAGGCTGCTCATAAAGGCCCACAGTAGCAGAAAGTCCAACCCATTGCCTTCTGTTGGGTTTTAATGCCTTCTATTGGTGCCACTTGTGGACTGCACACAGCAGAGACACCTGCTCCAAGCATCATCACTCCCTCTTTGGATTCATATGTCATGCCTGGCTTGAGACACACTGGTGCAGCAACCACCAAAGACATTTACCAACGCAGCATGGCCCTAAATCCGGGCCCATCAAGTATGCTGCCCACACTAAGCTTATAAATATAAGTCTCCATCTGGAACGGCTCTATAATAAAAGGACATTATTGCCCCCATGGGGATTTTCTTTGTGCCTGTAACAAAACAGGGAAGTGTATGAAGATGTCTTCTAGGTCCCCAAAGAAGAAAATAAAACTGCTGCTGAGCTCAATTAGAAGATGCTGGGTGCTGTACCCTCTGGGAATTGGTGGGTTAACACTGTAGGCCTTTCCTGTATGCAATTTTACACAGTACTTACACTTAGTTGCAACACATTAATCTTTAACTACACATATACAACATTAAAAGGAAATTAGTTTAGTCCAAATTCATTTTCTTTCCAGAACTAGTCAAAATCAACTAAAGAGACAGTAATTTGTTTTCACCACACAGCAGGTGGCATTATATCCTTCATTAAATCATCCACATATGACTAATATTAATCTTCATTTGTATCACTATCCATCAAATTCAGTATCCATCACACCATCCTTAGCATACCATTTATTTTAAATGTATTTCATTAACATGTTAAGACATCAGTAAATGCAGTGAGTCGAACCTGGACAGGGAGCAATGCTTTTCCCATATCCCCTCCAGACAGTAGATCCCAGCACTTCCCTGAAGCATTACAGCATCAAGGAAATCATAATAAAATCTACAAACTGTTGCAAATAAATTCAATAGGCTGGGGAAGAGAGATCCCTAATCTTCATATTCTTTAATACCTAAAAGATTGGGTCTGAAACCAGATGGGCATTTCTAGTTCACAGCCAGCAAAATACATGTCCATGTCTTTATAAATACATATGCCTTTCTCAGTTACCCTGGTGGTGTGTTCCCTCCCTGCCTTTTTCAAGCCTCTCCCTGTATTGCCACCTGCCTATTGCAACTTCTAGCTCCCCTCCTGTCTGCTCAGCCCTAGATGAAACGCAGTTATTGGCAGCAAGATGTTAGATTTAATTTGTGTCTTGTAATGTAAATGTACCCAGAGGTTGAAAAAACAGACACATGTCTTTTATAAATCGGATTTTACATATGGTACCATTCCTTCCCCCAGACACTCTCAGAGTGCAGGAAAGTCAGTATTTCACAGGCAGCACATGAGCTGAGTTTAACCATCTCTGTTGAAAAATGTCACCATAAATTTGTCACTGAAACAGGGTGACATTTAAGGTGGCTACTGGGACAAAATATTTTGCACAGAGAGAGCTCCATTTCTGTAATTTCAAGATCAGAAAAAAACATTTCTCCTTAGTTGCAGTAAATACACATAACCTAACCTGTAATATAGCATGTTCTCCTACAGCTAGCTTTGCAAATTCAGCTTTCCAAAACTTGCAGGAGTTATTACTAGCATGGCCTTGCAGCAAAACAAAATCCTGGAGTTACCCCCAGCATGCAGGGGAAATCTGTGCACTGAGAACCTAAGGGCAGATCTCTTACTAAGAAGATGACAGGGACTCCTGGCTGACCCCTGCTTGGTTAAAGACTCCAGTTTGTTTCTGTGAAAGCAGGAAAATTCCCACTGCCACTGCTGAGATCCAAGTCAGTCTTATAAACATTTAGTGAGACATGTAGTGACCCAACCTGAGCCTTCCTGCTGGAGCCAGAGATGGGTGAATGATGGGTAGCATAGCTAAACCAACAGGTTTAGACTCAGGGAAACCGAACATGGGTTCCTTGTGTCAAATCAGCAAACATCACAACAGCCCCAGCACTGGCGCTGACTTTTATGAATGCTTAACCATAGCCAAAGCCACTGAAGAATTTGATCTTCAGTTTCCCCAAGCCCCAGTTTCCCACCAGTAAATTAGAATAACCATAGGGGCTGATAATATGAGCATGCTGTAAAGCTTATGAAGTTAATCTTCTAAGCACCTTGAAACCATGGTATGGATGGAGCTACAGAAGAACTGGACAGCAGAGACCAGTAAACCGATTGCATTCACCTTTAGAAAAGAGAAGATGTTTATCTTCTCACATTAAAACTGCCCAGGGTAAACATGCTTCTATCCTCCTGCTGTTAAAATATGTTGCCATAAGTGCTTAGTGTAACATTTGACCTGTTTCTCTTGAATCTTCCTAGATTACAGTCAAGCCATTTACACTTCAATAGTTTGGGGGCTGCACTGCATTTTGTGGGGTTGGAAAGTAGATGAGCTGTAAAAACTTGCTGGAGGCTGTAAAATGGCATAAAAAGGCTAAGCCATGCAGTATTTTTAAAGCCGGTTTTGGAGGGAGAAAGTAACTTACTTGATTTCTTCCCTGCATACATATCACCTTTTTCTTGCAAGCCTAAAAAATCATGGAGGTCTTCAAGGTTGTCTCTCTAAAATGGCTTAAATACAAAGCTGCAGCAACCACTTGCCAGCTTTCTCACTTGACAGGTAAAGCAGAGTTCTCAGTGCAAAATGAAGTGGCCTGATTAGTAATGTACTGGGGTTATATTGATTATATATGTTCAAAAAGGGACAGGAGAGGAGTAGATATGTGAGGCCTGTAAGCCTTATGCACCAGCTCCACCGTAAGACACAGAGGAACCTATGGCAGCTAAAGGCTATGTGCTCTTCTATCACCATACGGACATTGGAAGAGCAGACCCGCTGTGGTCCTTTATACATTACCATCATATAAAAGTTTCCACAGTCTTGATACCTGAAAGTCTAATTCTATGAAGGTCTAACGCTTGTCCTCTGCACAGTGTGCCACTTGAGGAACTGCATCATTTTTCCCAGATTCTCTCCTTCCCATCCCAAAACACCTCTTAGCTTTGTTATAACATTTAATAGGCATGTATTGTTTAAGTTCTCATAAAGAGCACCATTTCGGTTCAGCAGCAAATAACTTAGTAAAACCAGGCTGCCTGTTAACTCTCCCCAGAGAGGTGGCAAATTGTACCATCAGTCCGCTTAGAATTGCCAAATATGCCCATCAGTTCCATTTGCATCACGAGGCTAAAGATGCTATATTCTAAAGTAAGGGACAGATAAAGACATTCTGAAACACATACTAAAGTACAGATAAATATACAAGCTGTCTCAGTGAATTAGTTACATGTGCGAAGAGCTTCCTGGAAGAGCAGGCTCAGTTTGATGGTTAAAATCTCATCCAAACTCCACAGGAATCACAAAAAAAACAAAAAAAAGAAAAAAAAAGGAAAGAAAAAAATCCCCTACTTTGAAGCAGAGGCTTTGAACCAGGTCTTTGGCTAATTGGAAATGGATAACACTGGATATGACACCTGCTGGGTGGTCTTTGGTCACTAATCTCCTCCAGTTGTCCACAAAGACTTGCGACAGTTGTCACCCTTCACACCAAGCTCAGCAGGGAGGTGTGAGATGAATGCTTCCCAAAGCCAAGCCACTCAGTCCCAGCCCTGTTATCTTCTGGATAGGGTCTGGGCTAAGTCACCAGAGAACATAGTTGAGGTATGCATTGCCACCGGCAATACAGTACCTTCCTCCAAACAGTAAAAAGAGTTTGATCTTCAGCACTTTCAATTTACAAATACTCAGGAGGGAGGGAAGGAAAAAAAGACTCAAAAATTCCAAGGATTTCTACTGAAGAAGTACCATAAACTGGTAGGAAAGACCCCTTAAAGAAAGCAATTTTCTCTAAGGAGAAAAATACTTGATTTCTCCATGGATGCCCCCAGCCCTAGCACTGAAGTCCTGTAAAAAGCTCCAGGGAGGACTTTAGCTTGTCTGCTCCAGGACAAATCCCATCAGCTTGTAGCAGAGAACCCACTTTTGTTAACACAGAAGCTGCTTTTTATTCCTCCTGCCAAAGCAGCCTTGCCTGCCTGGTCCCGCAGTGAGGTCATAACTCAGGGTTGATCACATCACAGCACGTTGCCATGGCGATGCTTGAACTGTCACAAAGGATGTGCGCTGTGATTTCACAGCAGATGGGCTGTGAGGGAGGAAGCCCTCATTTAAATTTTAAAAATTGCTTTAGTAATTAGCAAGAGCAATAGAAAAAGACATTAAAAAAGAAAAGAAAAATCCCCAAACAGCCACTCTCAACAAAGGTTACACATTCACGTGGGATCTGCAGGTTGCCCACAGGGGAGGACAGCTGAGCTGCTGCTCCGAGTTCACCCAGCTCTTGGGATCGATGACGGATGCGTAAAAGTCTGGAGTCTTCCCGGCTGCAGGAGGCCTGGTTCAGTGGTGGGCAATGGAAGCGCCGTGCACATCAGTGCATTTCAAAGCACAGTGCTGGGCCAGCCACCCTTCACAAGGACCTGTTAGGAATGGCAGAGGGCAGGTGGAGGGTGCTGCAGGCTTTATTAACACACAAACTGCCTAGCCGAAAGGGAGATGTAGTGGCCCAGCTTTAGAAGTTTTTAGCAAGGAGCTGGCTTAGGTACTCCCATGGCCCCTCTAAATACAGCACGTGAGGAGGCCAGAGTCACACTGGTGTGCTTGCACTTGCGTCCTGTCAGGGAAACAGTGAAGTGTTACCCCTCAAAGATGAGAGTGAAATCCCTTGGCTCCCTAATTCTCAGCATTGACTCTCCACAGTGGCCTTGCCCTACATCCTCAGCATCTCTCTTGCAGAATAGCCCAGTCACACCTATTGCCCCTGAACTTGAGAACTGAGATCAACAGCAAACAACAGACGCAGAGCTTATGGTGTCAAGCTTTCCAGATAGCCACGGTGCAGCCCTGATTCCTCCTCAGGCTTCTCCATCCCTGGCAATGACCTTGAGGAAGAAAAGCCCCAGGTCCCCATCCCCATGGCCACCACGGCTGTTGCAGAGACACCAGCATCCCCCGGCTCTCTGCAGCAGCTCTCTTCCACTTCACAGCAGCTCAGCAACCTCAAGGCAGAATAAGATCTCGCTCCGCTCTGCCTGCAGCAGTCAATGCACGTGGTGTTTCAGAGACCTTGGGCTGAGTCCTCATATTTAATAGGGAGAGCAGACTTCAATGCAGCATGTTCCTCGTTTGTTCAGTGACTAACTGTTGATCTCTCTAAGAATAAGCCAGATGGTTCCCGTGATAAGTGATCAGCTCTCCTGGAGTTTTTGAAACAGAAAAAGACAGATGCCTGCATGCCTCTTGCCAGGACCCATCTTAAGCTCAAGCAATGAGTACAAATGCTTAGGGAAGTTGTGCTCAGGGTATTCACTCCATCCAGGCTTAACAACTAATCTTTCCCATCAGCTCTGCATCCTGAAGGGAAGCATCCTGCCTTCTGACAGCTTCCCCCAGCTTAAGGGCACTACAAATCATAAGATCAGCCCTTATAATTGGATCAGACTTCGATATTGCTTTGCTCTTCTGTGCATTTATACTAACATCTCATTTTGCAGACAGCACATCTGATCAGTCCTTATACCTGAGCTCACATTTGCACACCCCAGTGACTGAGAGCACTGGTGGGGTTGACAAAGAGCTTTAGCAAAGGAGAAAGCTTGATCTGGGAAGTTGTTTTTTTAGGGAGTAAAAAACCCCAAAATACACAGTTTGGGGAATGAATGGCAAACACACACATCTAAAGAGCTTTCTCTGCCACAGCACATGCTGACTACCAATCAAGCACTGCTTCCTCCCCTCAACTAAGAGATCAAGATCTCCACAGAAGAGGGAAAAATGTATCACTGTTCATGTTCTGACTTCTTTTTATGTAGTTTGTCACCTTAATTTCTACTGATGCCTGTATTGAAGGCCTAACACTACCTGAGTTGTCACTAACAGCACCAAATGAGAGCTGGGGAATCACTGTACCTGTGCAGGGTGGGAAGAACGGGGCAAAAGAGGAGTTAGAAGCAAGTTGTAAAAATTAGCAATTGAGGCTGGTCTTGGTTCTTCCCAAAACCAGCTCTAAGGCAGCAGCTTGGCCTGACAGCCTTGGGCTGGTTCACCTCACCGAGGAGAAGTAAACATGTCCTGAAGCTCACAGCCCATCCATTGCTGATGAATCCTGTGGGCAAAACTCCACTTGATGCCCCAGCCTTAAGCCAGGATAAACATCAACAACATGTAGCCACACACTCAACAGAAAATGACTCTCCAGTTCTTCTATTTACACACCTCTGTTTTGGCTCTTAAAGGATGCACATTCCCTTTGAGGATATTTAACTTAGTCTTTTCAGATCGACATTCAGAACTGCAACTCCAAGAGAGGGAATTAGATCTGTAATGCTGACTCAGCCTGCAATTTCACAGTATTAAACAGCCAGAAAGAAACTATTAAGTTGAAGAAGACTGAAACATATGTGACAGTACATATGTCAGACACTCACCTCCTCGCCATAAAATATATAGACACACATATATCTGTAACATATATCAGTACACAGTTCATTATCTCTGACCAAGGTAGTATTTCACAGGCAAGCTTGAAACTTCCTCGAAGCGCTTTATGGAGCAGATGTCACTTTAAATCTAGAGAAAGTGTGTCGAAGAAATGGAGAGGGCACTAGATTTAAAGCAAGCAAGTGCTCTGCCCTCACTTTCCTGGGGAATTGTGCATGCCTGTTCACTGTGTTTTTTAATCAGCACGGCTTCATTTGTGTTCTTAAGGAAAAAGAGAGGCCTTATGCAAAAGAAATCTAAATTTGCAAATTTTCTTTCTGCATCTCCTTGTGTAAAAGCAGTTTCCATTTTGCTGTGTTACCCTGCATCATTTCCATGTTAGGTTTCTATAAATGAGTTGCATACCAACACTCAGCAAGATTATTCACCTTGGTACTTCTTTTTTTAGGGGGGAAGACACGATTTCCTAAGGAATCAAGGCTTTTGTAATTATAAACGCTTATTATAACACAGTTCTCTCATCCCTCAGTAAACTTTTTCATCCTTTCACCTCAATTAAATGTAACAGAATTGGAGCTAACTGATTAACCACAAGCTTCCTAAAAGACAGCACCTGGTTGGAGATGCCACGCAGCCTCCTGGTCCCACTGCTCAAGGAATTTGATGACCAGGTCGAAAAACATTCACAGAACAGATTCCTGTGTGCCATATTTTGCACTTCGATGTGGGAAAATGCAAAGTCACAGACAAGCAGGTATCCTTAGGCTTACCTCCTCTGTCTGAGCAGCTTGGCCAGCAGTAACACTGAATACACACTGCTTAGAGAAATGTCCTGAGTTTGTTCATTTAGGATGGCAATAGTAACTGGTGCAATTATAAACCTACAACCTCCTCACCTTAAATACAGTGTATTATGCCCCATATTCAATTAACTTTCAGCTCTTAATTTGTGTGACATCATCCAGGATTTTGGGGAAAGACAGATGAGCCCCACTGGTGCCCTTGCTTGTTGCAGGGATCGCTTGACCTCGGGTTAGGGCTGTCTTTGTTACAATCAGGGCTTAAAGTCTGAGACCCCGACCCGGCTCCCGCTGACGGCTCTGTTTTGCACTTGAAAGGCAGCATTAGCTGCCATATCACCCAATCAATCAGAGAGCCTTTTGCATTTGGCAAAGCAAAAGAAGTTAAAGAGGCCTCAAAGTAAGTGTCAATTAGGACAAGCACAAGAGATGATTTTTCACCTGCTTTCCATTGAGCTGCCCTTTCAAACTATTTGACACTCATAAACATAGTAGCCTTATTAAAACACGTCGGCTTTTCTTTCTTTTTTAAATCATAGAAATGGAATTTGAGACAGCAGGGGAAAAAATGTGTCCTGGGGGAAATATTTTTGCCCCCTAAAATAGGTTTGGTTTGGGTTTGTTTGTTTGCTTGTTTCCTTCTTCCTTTCTTTCCCAGGCATTCAAAATTCAGAAATATTGCCAGGGCTGAACAAAATATATTCTGTAGTATTTATAACAGAAAATTAATTTCCATTGAAAACCCCTGAATTCCATGAGGGTCAGCAAGCTCTAATGGTCATATTCTGTGTGACCAGCGAGCGTGGCGAGGATGCCCATGCTTGTTCCTTCCTAACAGCTAAGAGGAAAAGTGAGTGGAAATCTCGTAGCTGGTGGCAGCTAGGAAAGATTCTATTCTGTTATCAAATACTTGCAGAAACTGTACTCAGTCAGGCAGTCAAAAACACGCCTACTCAGATAAGGGTATCCCTGCACAGAAATCTCTTGACACTGCTTTGACATATTTACGTTCTTCCGCGATTATTCAGTTGCAGTAACTTAGAGCTCCTCTGCTGACACTCGCCTACCAGCCAGTCCCCAGCCCTACTCGGGGAAGGGAAACAAAACGTTGCCCAAAGAAGTTACTCAGGTGGGTTGAGGTCTGTAGCCCGGCTTTGACTGCACACTGGTGATCCGAAGCAAAGCGAGAGCAACTGGAGGTTCAAAGCCTTTGGAGCTTTAACTCTACAATTAAGAGATTGATTTAATGCGCCCTAATCAAAGACACCGCATGGCAGATAGCACACCCCTGAAGTTACGGTGAGATTATGCTATTCATAAATCCTATTAGCCTGGACTTGTTGGAAGATCTGCTATCTAGAAGCAAGATACAATCGGTAAATTATTTATTTTAATTAATTCATTGAAGCAAAGAGAAAATAGCCTGGGTCCTGTATGTCTACATCTCTTTGGCAGACAGGCAAAGAGGTGCAAGAGTTCAGTGACAGTTTTAAATGGGGGAAAGGATTCCTGCGATGCAGCAGAGATTTCAGTAGCAGCATCCCTCGGAAATACTCATCACCTTCTGCAAAGCAATAAACCACCCATCGCCTGAAGCCCACCAAAACCGGGTGGCTTGGAAAACCTCCATCACAAGCCGAGGATGAAGAAATGCCTCCTACCTCCCCAGGTAACCTACCCCGCTTCGGAGGGGTCAGCCTCAGGGAGACGGCACAGCGTCCTCCAGCCCTTCATCATCTCACCGCCGTCCCGACAGCCGGGATCCAGACCCCGTCGCCTTTCTAACGGGGCTCTAACCCTGACGTCCCGATAGTGGGGATCCAGCCGGGGTCCAGCCCCCGCCGTCCCAATAGCGGGACGCTAAGATGGGGGTCCTATCCTCACGTCCTACGACGAGAGTCCAGCCTCTCCCATCCCCACACGGAGAGGTCCGTCTCCTGCCATCCCGGACAGAGAGTGCTTCCCCCAGCCCCTATACCGAGGAGCCGTACCTCGGCCCCCCCTGCACCGCTCCCACCACGACCCTCGGCTCAGCCCGGCGGGTCGTGCGATGGGGACAGGGGTGCGACGGAGACCGGCGATGGCACCGGCCGGGCCGGGCACGGGCAGGGGGTGTCACACACGGAGGGTGCAGCCTGGGGGGCGCGGGGTGTTTAAGGGGTGCGTGTGAACCAGTCGGAGCGGTGCCGGAGGAGGAGCGGCCGGAGCCGGGAGGGGGTCAAGGGGGGAACGACACAGCCCCGCTCGCAACTTTCCGCCGCGCCGAAGGACCCCGGCGGCCCCGCCGGCGGTGGTATCGTATGCAAATACGCACGCTGACGTCAGAGATCATGTGGGTTTTGGCGTAGATCCCCACCGATCGAGGGCTCTTTTTTTTATTATTTTCCTTTTTTTTTTTTTCCCCTCTTTTCTTCCCGTTTTGTTTTTTT
>NDXB01005923.1:47667-99043 GCA_002631895.1 Agapornis roseicollis | reverse complement strand
CCCCCCCCCCCTCCCCGATCCTCCCCGCTACCGGTTCCCCCGTGACGCCGTGGTCGGGATCGGGGGCTGCTGGCGGGGGTTGCGGGAAGGTGCGGGCGGGTGGCACCGCGCCGGGACCGCGGTGGGGCAGAGCCGGGCTCCCCGCTCCGCCTCCCTCTTCATTCCCCCCCCCCGCCTTCCTGTGGCTTTTTATTTCTCCGGGCTGGGGAGGCTGGGGAAACTCGGCCCGTGGCACGCAGCGTCCACTTTTATTGGTGAGAAGGGGTGACTTTCCTTTTGTTTCAGCTGTTTTCCAAGGGCATCACGCAACCGTCTCCTTTTTCCCCCCTCCTTCTGCCCCTCTGGGATAAGGGAGATAGCAAAAGACACAGATTTTTCTCCCCTCTTTGCTAGGAATAAAACTTGGAAGTGGAGTTGGGATATGCCTGCCTGACTTTCGGGGAATCCTGCCCGGCTTTTCCCTGAGCCCTCTAGTTCACTTTGCCCATGGAAATTGGTCCCGAGGGAGAGACAGCCTGGAAGAGGACATGACCCTGATTTCCTTGCCCCTTGGGCTGCCCAGGCACCTCTCCGATGGCAGATCCGATGGTGATGCCGATCCTCTCGGGGCAGGTGCTCCTTTTAAGCCATGGGAGCTTGTGAGGGCCCTGCTAGGCAGGGAGAAACTCGGCAAAAGTTTGGGGTTGGAAGGTGGAGAGCAGAAAGGGAAAAAGCATCCAAAGAAGTAGGAATGGGAGGGAAGAGAAGGACTTGGTGTGTGGGAAGGTGAGTTGGTGATGGGGGTCAGCACCTCCTGCCAGCAGGTCCTGAGGCAGCAGCGAGGGGAGCAGCAGACAAGGCTGGTGAGTGAACCAAGGGTGCCTTGTGAGCCAGCACCTCTGGCACCACAGGGAATCCAGCAATGCCAGGAGTGCAGTGAAAGGCTGTCACCTAGGTGAAACTGCTGTTTCCTGTTAGATCTTCTCTTGTCCCAGAGGTGTCAAGATTCAAGGTCAGGAAGGGATTTTAGCGCATCCTTTAGTGGAGCAATGACAGTCAGCCCAACAAGAAGAAAACCTTTCAAAATCGGGGCTGAAAACTAGAATGCCAAATGTCTCAATGTAATTCTTTTACAGCAAATGATGGTAAATCCTTACTGCTCTCTGCTTCATCATCCAGCTCACCTACAAATAATCCACATGTAGTTGGTCAGTTAGTTGTCTTTTGTTGTTTGATTTTGGTTTTAAACTTAGAGCAGGGTTTGTCTCTCCTGGCTCTGGCTGGGATGGTTGTGAAGGTGCAGGTGTGACCAGAAGGGTCTGATGTCTCTAGCAGAAACCTCTTACATGCACCCGTATGAGCAATGGCATGTGGAGTAGCACTGCTGTGTGATGCCGTGGTTTTACTAGACCGGCAGAGGAGTAACTTTGCTGTGTAAGAGGTATCCGTGACAGAAGTGTTTTGCCTGTGTAATGTATCCCTGTCCTACTGAAGCCTTTCTCATGTAGATGTGGCTTCAGTCTCTCCTATGAACCCTGCAGCTCTTTGAAACACAGAATTGCAAATTGATCTCCGGGTCAGGGCAAACAAGGTACTGGCCAACAGTCAGGGAGAGTATAAATGCTAAAAAAAACAATAGCAGTTTTAAAGGTGTTGTCTGGTTCTTTAGGAGCCGTGTTTATCCCCTTCCAGGCTTCTGCAGAATGAATGGCAGAAAGCTCTCCCGTGTTCATCCTCTCTTCTGGTACCTGTGATGAACTTGGTGCTGGAAAGTACTTATAGGTGTGTATAGCTCAGTTATCAGCCCAAAGCCTGCCTGATTACTCACCTTCGTGAAATGACATTTGTCTTGCCTGCCCACCCCAAAAATTCTCCTGTCAATGTTTCATCCCACAGGACATATTTGCTGTCGGTGTTTAAAAGGTGTGTGGTCCTTCCAGCCATTGTCTCTCAAAGTACCGCTTTGTCTTTTACCCTAGCTACAGTGTCTGTAAAACCAGTAATCCATTGTATGAGACAGCCCAAGTTGGCAATGCCACGTTTGGTTCTTTTTTTGTTAGAGAGGGGAGTTTTATTGAGTTTTTGTTAAAAATCGAAAAAAGAAAGCTGATATATTTGATATAGCAAAGTTACTGCATCTCACATTCTCAAACCAGTTTCAAACTGCTGCAGGCTGGAGTGAGAACACAGCAGGTTTTGCTCATCCTCATACAAGGTGAAGATTTTAATGCCAGGCATGACATCGCTGTATTTGCATGTGCAACATCTTTGGGTTTTATTCCTTTTAGCTTTGCTCTTACTCAGATGATCCTCAGCAATATTATTTGGAGTCTCTCTGATAGGGATGTTTTGACCCATGCCTAAATTATTTTCAAGTGTGACCACTTAAGGAGTGAAAACATCCACTGAAAATAAATCTAAATAGTATTTTGATCATAATTTGTTTAGAAATAGACAGTGTCACTTGAGACACTGAGATTTTATCTGCCTGAGATTTTACCGTGACTGTCAGGTTGCCATAAAGCTGCATTTGCTTTTTAGGTGGAGAAAGTGTAATCGTAGCTTTGACTTCCTTTAAAATACAAGGGTAATCCAGCAAGTGTGTTGCTTTCCCTGAAAGTTACTGCGGACCGAAATTTGCCATGTACACATCTGCAGGATGGTATCTGTTCCTGTTGAAAGTAAGTAATAAACGAAAGTTGGCATTCAAATAATCTATGAAGGCTTTAACTTAAAGCCATTGAAGTAATTGCTACTCCTCTGTCAAGGTGCGTTTACATGTGTCGCTTCAACTAGAACTAATATTTGAGGTGTTAGTTTGTTTTATCAAGCCCTCAAAAATAGGTAGGTCTGAAGTTTACTGGGTGTCGCCATGCGGTTCAGTCCCAGGGCACAGTAGCTTTGGGTTGATTTCTAAAAAAGCCAGAAAAGCTGTTGATTTCCTTAATTTTGCAAATACTTTTCAAGCTGGGCAGTGTTTGAGAGTTAGGTTTGGAAATGGGTAGCAAACTGGGAATGAAGTGAGTCAGGCCCTTGGAAAATGGAGGGACAAGAGCTCAATTCCAACCTTCCCATCTGGGGGCAGTTCATAAACCACGAACCCAGCCTTCCCTCCCCTACACCACCTTTGCAACTCAGAAGGGTTGTTTTTTGTTTTTATAAAGATGCACTTGGGGTTGTTTCAAGAAACACTGTGGGTTTGGATGTAAGACAATGCCCTTGGCAAGCTTTCTGCCGAACCGAGAGGCAGAATGTGCTTCTAAAGTGGAAACTGGATTTTCCTTAAGCCGAGTTTACTTAAAGTGGCCAGTGTGGGGAGTCTGATGGTAAAACCATGAGATCTGGTCACACTGAGGGCGATGTGTGAAGTGGCTTTGTGAATTTAGCAGTGAAGAAGCCTCAGATGGGCAGGTTTTGTTAGTGAGCAAGGGGGAGAATAACACAGGCAAGCAAAGGAGGCTTTGGCATTGATAACCAGGAGGGGACTTTAAAGGAGACCTCCTGGGGTGGGGGTTATTCTGGTAGCTGAGGACATGGGTTGTGGTGCACCGTGCCCTTGAGGTCGTGGGTGAGATGAATGTGCCCAAACTACGTGCAGCAAGTGATGCCCCAAGCAGGGCTGGCCATGGGAAAGGGCTTGTCAGTGCTTGGTGGAGGGCAGCATTTGGATCTGGAGGGCTGAGAAAGAAGGGATGAAGGGTTGGAAAGCAAATGGAGAAGAAAGTGATCTGTAACACCTGTGTGGTTAGAAATCACACTTTGGGAGCTAGGGGGGACATGAACGGCAGGGATTTCAGTGAGATTTGACAACCTTTTGTGGGTTGCCCCATTGTGCAGGGTACATACACGCCGGTGTGCCAAGTGGTGAAGGCAGGGCACATGCAAGGAATTTGGTGTCACTCTGGCAGCAAGCTTCCCCAGCTACATCTACTGTTTATAGGCTCTTCAGGTTGTGGCCCCTGGGCAGATTTCCATCAGGGACCTACCTGGTCTAGCAAACCAAAGCCTGCTGATTGCTTGCTTGCCTCTCAAGTTAACTTTTGCACACATTTTGGGAGGAAATTGCAGATCCCCCACTCAGTCATAGACTACAGGTTAAGCAGGTCTGTGATCAGGGCTCACCCTTGGGCTTGGTTGTCATCCACACCATTCACAAGCTCTGAAGTGAGGTGGGTCTTCTCTGTCTCATGCTGCCCTTCATCTCACAACCATGTGAAGTTTGCTAGCTGCCCATTCCCCAGGGGTCTGGCTTAAAGGGCAGCAGCAGCATCCATAGGATCATAGAACCATAGAAGGGTTTAGGTTGAAAAGGATCTTTAAAGATCATTTAATCCAGCATCCCCTGAAACAGGCAGGAACATCAGGCTCAGAGCCCTGTCCATCCTGTCCTTGAACACTTCCAGTGATGGGACATCCACAGCTTCACTGGGCAGCCTGTTGCAGTGTCTCACCACCCTCATTGTAAAAAGTTTCTTCTGTCCAATCCCTCTTTCAGTTTAAAACCATTGCCCCTGATCCTGTTACTACAGGCTTTGGCAAAAAGCGAGCATGGATATATTTCAGACTACGCGCTGTCTCATTGCACAGGATACCCAGATCCCAGGAGTACACAAGTGCTTTGGTGGCGTCAGCATCCCACAACCACACCAAAAGCTTGCTCCTTGGGTGAATTTGCAGGTTGTAGTTTTATCGTCCCAACCCTGCCTGATGAGTTTGATAAGTGACACTAGCAAAATGTGTGCTTTTGCTGGTGTAACAGCCTTTCTGCTCATGGGTTTTGCCAGCACAGCTGCATCAGTGATATATACTGCCCTGGGCTGATAGAACCGCACGGTAAGCGTTAGTAGTACAGACCTGACATAAGACATTCCCGTGCAGAGCTGTCTGCTGTCATGTGCTTGCTCAGCTCTTGATGTCTGCACATCAACACTTCTTTCTGGGAAACTTTTTTTACTGCTTGAGTTAAGCCCAATTTAAGCCCAGTCCTCCCTGCAGGAGCTTGCATTGGGGCTCTGGGGCACAGGAGCGGGTGCATCCTGGACCAAACACAAGTGTCTCTGTGCACGTTGCAGAGTTCCCTCCAGACCAGTGTTACATGATTTCCCAGGTCTCCCACTTGATAGACTCCTCCAGAGCCTAAAATTCATCTCCTCTCCTGGAAAAATGTGTCAAAGCTGAAAACCAAAGTTATTTCCCTTGTGGTACTCCACTCACTGTCCCCTTAGCTATGAGTTTGCATGGAAACAATCTCAGTGACAACCAGTCCTCTGCTTCAGTCCCTTCTTTCTTAAGTGATATATAGATATATATTAGTACTGGTTTTTAACTTGCAGTATTTTGGTGATGTGATTTATGGTGTGCTCCCAGTTGGCACCAAGAGAGGGGACGTTAACTTCATGCGAGCAGTGGGAGGGGTGGGACAGGAGCTTCTCTCACTGGTTTCTGTGCCCCATTATGGGCCTGAAATCTTAGTTTTCCTTCCTTTTTTTCCCTCCCATTCTTCCTGTCCTTCTCCTTTTAAATACTAAATATTTCTCTTTAACAAGCAACCTGAAATTACCTGTCAATTTTGGCTTTTCTTTTGTCCTAAATTGTCTGTTGCTACCTCAGTATTCTACTGTTAAAACTGCAGTATTTCACTGGTTGGAGCTTCAAACAAACAAACAAAGCTCCAAACACCAACGGAAAGAGATTCTCTGGCTTGTTTGTAGTCAGTGATCATAACTAAGGCAGCTTCAAGTTCAGGGTTATTTAACCTAATGTCCAGTCAGATGAGTGGAGGAGGAAGTCCTGGGAGCAAAGCTGTATAGGGAAAAATATGTTTCCATTTTAAACAGAATCTCATTGTTTGGGTTTGGTTGATGGCTTTTTAAATAGCAACCAAAAGAAGCAGATTCTGAGCTGCTCCTTAAAGGCATCCTCGGGTGGATTTAATGAAATGCCAATATTTCTCAAGAATTCCATGCTCCTTCCCTTGCCTCTGATGCATGTGTTCCTTTTTCTCACTCTTCAAGCTTTGGACTTCTTATATATATCCCAACCTAATTTTGTGCTTATTAGTTTCAGTTACTTCATGTTACACTCATGTGGATAGCAGAAGTGGGAAAATGCTTGTTCTTGTCAGAAATCTTACCTGCAAGAAGAAAATCCAAGAGTAAACAGCTGGAGGTAGTAAGTTCTGTTGGATTTCACAGAGCACTGGGACAGAGGCCCCAGGAAGCGATGCAGGGAGGTTCTGGATCCTCTCAGGCTGGGGGAAGCCGGTACAAAGCAGACAGTGCCAGCATCGCCGAGCTTTGCTGGCGGAGCGCTGCTGATTCACTCTCGCAAGAAATAAAGGAAAGTCCTGATGGTTCTGGCCTGAAGTGTTTTTGAGGAGATGCCTTCTCCGCCTCTCTTCCTGCCTCCCACCTCTAAAGCAAATATGTTTTGTTGTGGGGTTGTTTTTTTTCAGCATCCTCTTCAGCACTAACTGTCAGGCACCACAGGGAGTTTTTCCTTGTCTTTTGTCTCTCCAGAAACTGATTTATTTAAATGATATGCTGGGAGCACATTGCTGTTACAGGCTTCGGTGCTTGTCATCTTTCTGGGCTTCAGTACAGTTTCCTTGAAAACTGTGGAAGATGGGGTTATCCCAGAGGATTGGAGTTCCCCCAAACTTGAGGCTTTCTCTGCGTTTTTCCAACTAGACTTTCCTTCCCAGTCTTTTGAGAAGAGCGGTGTTGGATCACACCTATTTATTTCCATATGATTGAAAGGAGAGGAAGTTGCTCCCTCCTGGGGAAAGTGTTTATTTGCCTGGCTGGGTATCCATGCGGGACAGCTACTCCCACCCTTGGGATCACTGCACAGGCACCCTCCTTTTCCTCCACAAAAGGTGATTACAGAGTTCTTTATCACTCGTTTATTTCCTTGTCACTGTCTGGCATCCCCATGGCCTCTCTTGCAGCCTGTCACAGTTACGGTGCTGCCTTTCATTGCTGTCATGTCATGCTTGGTACTAGGAGGAGTCATGACCTCGCAGTTGCACATTTTTGGGATCTGTTTCTCATCACTCAAGACTCAGCAGCAGGTACGTTTGAGAGCCAAAAGCCCTTTTACCTGGGTCTTAGCCTAAGAAACAGATCTCCCGAGCCTGTGTTCAGGTACAGGCATCTTGCCAGGAAGATGTGTTACCATTTTGAGGACTAGGTTTAATTTTCTTTGAGAAGCCAGCAGTGGTAAGATGCTGACAAAGCCTCATGCGAGGTGTTTGAACCAGGGAAGGTTTGTTGAGATGCTGCACATGGGAGATGGTGAGTGCAGCAGAGTCCCTGGTGCAGCCATGCTGGGATGCTGTGTGCAGGGGCTGGTGGCCACTGAGGAGCTGCAGGATTTTGCCCAATGGGTTGGAAGTTTCCAGGTGCAAATGATGATGAGTAAATCCAGAGGAAACTGCTGCCTTAGGAAGCCTTAACCTTCCTCCATCTGCCTGGGATTCTCCAGCATCATTAAGGAAGAAGTAAGTTTTGAAGCAATTGGAGTGACAAGGAAGAAGGAACCGTTCTTAATTTCTGTTAACTTGGCAGCTTCTCTTTCTTTAGACTTAGAGTATCCTCAGCTTTGCTGTTGCTGAAACAGTTTTTACAGGATGCCCCTCCACTGCAAATCTGCTGGCATCTCATCTGCCTGCCTTTGAGGGGATGAGGTGCCTTGAAAAATGCTGTTGGAGGCAAACACAAGTTTCAAAATCTGCAGTTAATCAGACATAGGGAAAAGTTAGCTCTCTAAAGTATTTTGCTTTCAAGCCTAAATATACTTGAAGTGCCTTAAATACTGTTTGCTTGTCCTGTTATCCTGGATCTTAGCCTTATCTATAAGTAGCTTATTTTCATGTTTTATCTTATTTTTACATGTTTACCCTCTGTGTGGTCGTCCAGGAGAGCATGCAAATACACAGTGCATGTCTGAGCCAGAAGAGGAGTTATATAAGGTATTATTTATGGCAAAAAGAGCTCATGAATTGGGGTGATATTAGCTCCAGCCCCATCTCTTCTCCATCAGCAGATCAGAGCACCAAGCTGGTAGATTTAATCTCCTTCTCCTNAGCTCTCTAAAGTATTTTGCTTTCAAGCCTAAATATACTTGAAGTGCCTTAAATACTGTTTGCTTGTCCTGTTATCCTGGATCTTAGCCTTATCTATAAGTAGCTTATTTTCATGTTTTATCTTATTTTTACATGTTTACCCTCTGTGTGGTCGTCCAGGAGAGCATGCAAATACACAGTGCATGTCTGAGCCAGAAGAGGAGTTATATAAGGTATTATTTATGGCAAAAAGAGCTCATGAATTGGGGTGATATTAGCTCCAGCCCCATCTCTTCTCCATCAGCAGATCAGAGCACCAAGCTGGTAGATTTAAAGTTAATCTCCTATATTCTGAACTCCTTTCTGTTCACTCTGCCCTTGCTTCATGGTGAGCACCAGTTTAGGAGGAAGCACGTTGTTGAGAGCATGGTTTGCATTTTTAACTTCTTTGCGGTACCCTCTTGCTTCCCCTCTTTCCTCGCCTGCCTGTTCCCTCCATGCCATCACTTCAGAGGGTCTGTCTGCATCCCAGCAGGGAGCTTGCAGCAGCAGGGTGCTTGCAGGGCAGGGAAGGTTCCTTTCTATCCACAAGGAAGGAGCTTTGTGCTTAATGGAATGAGGGACCTGCTTTGAAATGTGCTGTTACATGTGAATCACCCCCTGAAAAGTGTGTCAGGTACTTTGCAAGGAGGATATTGGGTATTTAACATTAACACTGCTGCATCCAAAAATTGGTAGTGATGTATGCAATATGCAGTACTGTATGGCAGAGAATTTGCGGCTGTTTACAGGCTGAAGGTAGCAGGATGGAGATTATTACCCCTTGTCTGCCACACTTTCACCTTTTTTTTTGGATGTCTTGTGTGCAACAGTGTGAGGTGTAGCTTGCTGCATTTGGTGTCTTTGTACAGGAAAGCTGAATTCCTCCCTCAGCCTCCTCTCTGTATTGATTTCTGCAGCCATGGTTAGAATTTGATCACATTTTTCAGTTAGCTGCCTTTACTCAATACATCCTTTCTTATTTTCCTCTCCTTGGCATGAGCAGTGACTTGGTAGGTGAAGCTCTCACAGGATTGCTCAAAATACTTGTGTTTTTATCAAAGTGCTTTTGTTATTTTACTTTAATTGTTAACCTGGCTGCATTTTGTTCGTGTCTCTGTAGATGGAGGGTTTATTTGTTCCTTCTCACTCTTGTCCTGATTGAATCTCAGGGTGGAGTCACAAGGACACTGTTGCTTTGGGTTTGCTTTGTGCATCTTACAGAAGAGTTCCTGCACCGAACTTCTGGCACAGACCAGCCAGGAGACCCTTCTGCTCAAACTCATGATCGCTGGCCTGCACAGCAGTGGAGCTGCCACCCTGTATTCTTGGTCTTTTACAACCTAGATACTCATCTTGAAACACTCTTCACCTTTCACTGTGGCCACTTGGCTTGGTGGGGGTTGCCGCTTGATTAGTTTTTGGCTATCACATGAATGGCGCTTGTCCCTTTGATGTGTTTAAAAAGCAGTGAAAAATAAGTACTCAGGAATTTGGAAGCAGCAAGTTTAACACACAATTAACACTGAAACTTTCACAATGTAGAGAAAAGAGGAGGAAAAATATCAAGAACCTTACTACTACTTTTTTCCTTCTGTTTTAAATGAAGCAGGCAGCTAATAGGAATCTGATTAAGACATTTGAAGATGAGTAGGGGTATTTTAATCATTAACCTTTTTTTTTACTTGTCTTTGGTTTTGAAATATCCATTCTTAAATTATATAAAATAAATGGTATGAGGGTTTGGCAGGGTTCTTCATATATGAAGTTACATCTTTAATGTGATTTAAATAGTTAAGTAGTAATAGTAGTAAAGTCTTTAAATCAAGACTTATAACAACTTTAGGATGTTCCCCACTTAAAGCATGAAGGAATGTGACATGCTATGGGTTTTAAAAAGAAGCACTATACATTCATTCCTAATTATGTACTTTATTAAGTCCAAATAGTTGTTGTGGTTTTTTTCTTTTTTCTAAGGCATGTTGAGCAAATTATACTTTTTAACCAAATGATAGAATAAAATAATTACTTGAAATTTAACATAGTAAACTGATTGTACAGGCCTTAATACAGTGAGAATCTGTTAAGGTCACCTGTGATCTGCATTGAAAACAGGCAGGCAGAGTCTTTGAAGGCAAGCAAAGCCAAGGACCACTTCTGTTAAAAATTAGAAGACATCATAGAATAGTTAGGGTTGGAAAGGACCTTCAGATCATCGAGTTCCAACCCCCCTGCCATAAGTAGGGACACCTCACACTAAACCATGCCACCCAAGGCTCTGTGCAGCCTGGCCTCGAACACTGCCAGAGATGGAGCATTCACAACCTCCCTGGGCAACCCAGTGCCTCACCACCCTCACAGTAAAGAATTTCTCCCCTGTTTAAGTTTTAACCCATTACCTCTTGTCCTGTCACTATAGTCCCTAATGGACATCATTTCAGGATTGTTGGAAGATAAGCAGTGGAAGCTTGTTGGAAGCCCACTGTTTAGGTGAATGTAGGGGGATTGATAGGGAAGTTTTTTGCCTTTTCAGTGAGTGCCTGCAGATAGATTAGGCAAGTCATAGTTAATTATTTAACAAAGGGCCTGGTGCTCAGTTGCCTTTGACTCTTGGCTCTATTTGGCATCTCTATTTTGAAGGGTGGAATTAAGACTGCAACTCTGAAATTAAACTTTTTGTTTCCTTTTCTTCTTCCCAAAGAAAGCAAAGCTCTAGACTGCCAGCTCTGAGCATTATAGCCCTAGCAGCTGAAGTGCAAACTTCTGCACTCTCTGCTAAGGACACTTACATAAAAGCGAGATACTCAGATTGCTTCCAAACCCCACTCAGTTCATGGGCTTGCCGTTGAAGAAGGTGGGTCTGTGCTGTCACTATTCACTTGGAGGTCTTCTTAAGAGGGTCTCTTTGCTACCAATCCTTGCTTTTTGTGCGGACCCCTATCAGCTGTTGAGCAGAAGCTTCACATGTGACAAACCATATGTGATGTGACCTGAAGTTCAGGAGACTGATTATTCCTGAGGCCAGTGGAACTGATACAGAACACTTTCCTGTGTGTTTGACTCATGAGGTTGAATTCTTGCATATGCTTGAAGAGGGGTCAGAGTAACCCATCTCCACTTCATGGCCTGGTGATGGGGATCTCTCCTACACACCCTGTCTGTTTTCATGAGACTGGTAGGAAGTTACTGCCTTCAAGATTTTCACCTCTGTCAAATGACAATCATTAGCCAGCAGATTAAAAGAACTGTAGTGCTGGGATTGATAGACCCACATGAACGTGGAAGCAGCCGGAAACCAGTAGCACAAATCCCTTAACAATCAGTGGTGCTGGCAGGGATAAAAAGCAGGAAATGGAGTTTGGCAATGACTAAACTTTTACCCAGTTCTTCTTGTCACCCCCTTTCATTTTGCCCCTGCCTGGGCTGTAGCACTGGAGTTGCTCCCAGCAGCCTGACTGGCAGGCAGCAGCTTCTTGGTGCCCTTCCTGAGTAAAGCTCCCAGCAAGTGAAGATACCAAGAGGTGGTGTGCTTTCCTGGCTGCACACATGCAGGCAAGGTGATGTCAATTCAGAGATACGATAGAATAAGTACAGCAAAAACACCTTTTCACTGCAGTTTTCACTCCATGTGAAGCTGAAATCACAAGAGCTGTTCTTTGAAGTTAGCTGCCTAATCATATTGTGAATTTGGCTTTCAGGGTGCAGCTTTGAACAAGCAGCTGAGACCTTTAAAAGGCCCAACAACCCCACTGTTTTTCTTGGCATAAATGACTACACGCATTGTGTGGTCCTACCCAGGTAAGTGTTTGGGATGTTGCAGTTGTATTTAAGACGCAGCGCTGAGGCCTCTGCATTCTCGCAGATATGCCCATAGCATCGGGACAGTTGGTGCAGACCCTGTGCAGCAGTCTCCATCCCTCCTGGGTGACAGCAGCAGGGCTGGGGGCTTGAGGCCAGTTCTGCTGGAGGTCCTGTGATCAGCTCCTGGGTTTTGCCATGATGGGGAGGATTTGATGAAAGGATCAAGCCATTCCTTCACATTATCACATTGTAGTGAATGGGCGAACACTGCTGTTCTGTCTTGTCTTTACCTCTGAGATCACCAGCAGCTGCTTCATTAAGTATTAATGGCCTGCTCATTAATGCTGTAAAAGGCTAGGACCAATCTTGCAAATTTTCTGGACTTCTTCCCCTGAAATATTTATGACTTGCTCGCTGTGCAAAAGGGCAGGAGCAGCAGCAGAGCATGCCTCCAAGTTTTGTTGAGCATTATTAAAGAGCTCATGAATATGAAGAAGCTGGCAGATTCTCTCTTTTTTTTGGCTTCCTGAGCTTGTGCTGCATGTCTGACTGTAGGGGTTGAGCAGGCTGGTGGTTTGGTGAAGCATCAGTGGCTCAGTTGGTCCCTTCATAAGCTGTTACTGCAGGCAACCCTCTGTAACATGTCAGATTCATAACAAGACTATTCTAGTGTCTGGTCTGTCTTCTTAGCAGAGCCTTGGCTGTTTTACTGATGATTCATAGTTCCTGTAGTGCTTTCCTTTGCATTGTGCTCTACAAGCACCAAGGTGTAAATGATACCTCCAGGGGAGGTTTTGTTACTCTTATTTAGTAGGGGGGGAAACTGAAGCGCAAAAGTTGAACAGTTTGCCTGGAGCTGAGCAATGGGAAGCCTGCAGAGGATGGAATTGGTTTTGCCAAAAACTGTAATGTTACTTTTGATTAGTCTGGTTAATGTGAAAGAGGGGGACACTCACCAAGCCTCATCTGAAGACATTGATACAAGTCGTTCCTGTCCCATCGCAAACAGAGCTCCTGCATGAACACAGAGAGGAGCACTGGGTAGCACTTCCCCTGGGAAGGTGCTGGTTGTTTTAGCTCCCTCCAGTACCAAGAAGCAGCAGGGAAGCTATTTTTCTCCTCCATCCAGATTTTGGAGAGAAAATTGTGTTCTTCCCATCACTGTCATCTACAGCAGTAAAGATTCTGTCCACTAAATCCCAACTGCAGCTCAGCGGTGGTGCACCAGGCAGATTAAAATCTATATTTCTTTCCCACAGCCATCTGCAGAGCAAACACCAGTGTAAATACATGTGGGAGGCTTTTCTCTGTAAAGTAGGGATATATGCTTTAAAGAGAACAGGTACAACCCCAGGAGTGAGGACCAGCCTGTACAGAGTTAAATGTCTTTTCCATATGCAGCCAGCTTTAAGAGTAACAAGGCTCGTGTGTGTTTGGAAGATTCAGGCTGTGTCAGGAATGACCACCCTTTAATACTGCTTGAGCTTCTGGGCTTAGAGGTAGCACCGGAGTGGAGCCAGGCAGCAAAATAGATCCATATCAGGAGCATTTGCTGGTACAACTTTCTCATCATTTCCTATGGAGTGTTAATATTCTATCCCACAGTGAATCAGATCACAAGGGATGGTTAGTTTCTCTCCTGGAGCCATTCCTTTCAGTTGATGGAGCAAAGTTATGGTGGATCCAGGACAGAATTTGTTCTGGTCTTCACCGAAACAGTGTTTAAGGGTTTATCTTAACAGCTTCATTTCATGCTGCTAGGACAAGGGAAAGGAAGGACCTGCTCAGGTAGCCTGGTAGTAGCCACCACTTAGTGGTAGAGCATGGTCATATTGTGCCATTTATGATTGCAACAGGCCCTGGTGGGACTGCCTTAGCACAGTGATCTCCAGGAACATGCTGGGAGCATGCTGAATGCCATCTAGTTTTGCCCTCAAAACTAGCATGTCTCTAGGGAAGACTTTTGTGATGCTGCTGCTGCAAGAATAGCATCCAGATCTTGAGCAACCCTTGTCACTCTTTGATGAAGCAATTCAATGTCTTCAATACTCATCTACCCAGGAAATGGGTAGATGCAGGAGTTGAGTCCCTGTCCCTTGGCTCTTCCAGAGACAGCTGCAATGGAGATTGGAGACCACTTCATCATTAATTATTAGTTACCAGTGGTGCTGGTACCTCTCCATTTGCAGAGCTGCTCTCTTCCTCATGGAAGATCTGCCCCCTCATCCCATGAAGCTCCATGTAAGTATTAGGAGCTCTTTCCTCACTTCTTCCTTGGCAGTTAGTAGGAGTCTGCCCAAGCAGACCCTGTTTCTCCTCTCTGAGTCTGGGGTTGAATCACAGGTGAGGAATGTTGGAAAATGTCTGTTCCTGAGCAGAGGGCAGGCCTGTGTAATTCCAAATACTGGGGGCTGTGTCTGTCTGCTAAAGGCATCAATGATCAAGTGTCAATGATGCGAGAAAATACAGTGATAAATAACATTTCTAGTAAGGTCACTGTATTCCACAAAATAACTGGAAGAGGGAGAGGTTCTATATAGAAACACAAGATTTTGGTTCCTTGGTGTCATAACGTGACCCAAAAGAGCTGCTGGCAGCAGAGAAATTCCAGATGTGTCTTCAGTATTCTGCTCAGCTGTGGGCTACGTTTCCAAGGAAAAAGCATGTCTGTTCGCAGTCTTGGGCAGATTCCTGATTTCAACACGTTTGGTCTGAGGACAGGACCGTGCTTTGGAGGATGCTGCAATTTGTTTTTCATATTCCTTTCCTGCCAGTGTGCTCATGTCTTGTCAAGATAAAAATGATTGCTCACATTTATGAATAGTGGTTTCTAAAATCTAGCCTTTAAAATGATGTCTTGGCATCTAAGTGACCAGTGAGGTATCAGTACTTCACGTGGACTTGTGGGTCTCCAGCATTTTTGGTAGAAACCAAGCTGTATCTTGTGTCCTTAGGGGGGACGTACCCAGGTTTGTAAGTGTAGCTTAAATTTTCGTGTGCATAAATTGGTGGGTACTCCAGCCAACAGCCACTGTGTTCACAGTAAATTCTGACTCAGGAAAAAGTGATCTAAGCCTAAAATTAAGAAGAAGAAAGGGCAAACCCAGCCTTATAGTTCATGGGTAGAAATGGGGGGAACAGGACAGCCAGCCAAATAAAATTGTTCTCAGTTGAGTCTGGGATGAAGCTGTCCTGCAAGACTTGCTAACCTTGGACTTTTCAGAAGAATTTAATTGTACTTTGGGATGTGTTATTTTCTCATTTTTGCCATTGATGATGTTTATTTGTGTTGTGCTTGCTTTGGCTTAAGGAGTGAAAATTTGCCTTCCAGCTGCCATGTTTGCTTAGTTGGGTCCAACCACACTAACATGATGTGATGGGGACCAAAACAGCACTCATCTAGAGTTTGCATATCAATGAAAACTGTCCTGCTAGGCTTCTTATAAAACCATTTCTTTCAGGGCATCAGCATCTTAACTTGCTTGACAGCATCCAATGGTCGCCACGTCCAGTGGACTGAGCAGCTCTGTGTGGAAAGGCACAAAGGCTGGATTTTGTGTTACGTGGGTTGTCATGTGTGCTGGGAAGTTAGCTCTCATCATGCCTTCTTCTGAAAATAGCTTGGGGTTAAGCTATGCTTACACTACAGAGTTCTGCCAGCAAAGCTGTACTGGCCAGGAAGTGTGAAGAGGTGTGATTCCTGAGCCATACAGCCCTGCTGGCACAGCCCTAAGGCACAGAGGCAGGGTGTACATATGCTAGGGAATCCATCCTTTCTCCAGCCTGCTGGGCTCCTGTAGACCAAAGCGTTGCTGCTAGAGCCCTATCTGCCGTGTAGCCTTTCAACAAGGTTACATGGGTGTTCCTCTGCTGCTGGAGTGCTTCTGGGGTCATAGTTCCTGTGAGTTTTTAACGGGGTGTTTTCAGATCCTCCTCAAACAAAACAGTGGTGAAAGGCACATTTTAATGTTGCGGGTTCTCTCTCATCGTTCCTTTGCAGGGTGGTTCTGATGTTCCCGACGTGCTCTGGAGCGAGGCACGGCAGCTGCTATTCTAGCTCTGTGCCATCTCATGGTGGATAATGTTGCAAGATCCAAAAATAAAAAGTGGAAAAATATGTGGACAGAGGAAACAAGGAGCAAGTTTATCTCTTGGGCAGAGCAACCCCCTTCCCTCCCCCTAGCCCAGATTCACCCCGAGTCAGAAAAGACGTGTAACTCTGTTGGGTTTTTACCATCTACCCTGTTGCTCCACAGTTAGCTTTAATCCTTGTTTCCCTTCAAGAGCTTATGTTGTTACACTGCTGCTACAGGTCCTTTGGTGAAATAACTGCTCCTCTCTTCCACCGCAGCCCTTTAGTTGCATATTCTTTGCTGGAGAAAAACACAAGGTCATCCCCAGCCTCTGTGGAGAAGCAGAGAAGAGAGCAATTTGTTGGTGCTTATTTTATCCCATCTCTCTTAAAATGCAAACACCCAATACCTGCTTGGATCTTTTGCATCCTAATAGTTGTAATATTAGTAAATAGAAATGTTTTAAAATAGAAACACTGTATTGAAAAGTTTTGTTACAAGAATCAGGTGTAGAAGCACTGAAGAATAAAAATGGTTTATGCCGGATCAGGCAGAGAATTAAAACCTCGTTTTCCATAGCTTGGCTGGCACCATACCTTCTTGCTTCTCCTTTTCCTCTGGTGCACCCATGTCCTGGGTTATGTGTTGCTACCTGAATAGCTTGGCTTCTCAGTACAGTATAGGATACACTGATTTCTGAATGGGTCCTTAAAGATGTGCCAACTGAATGCCACAGATGGCAATGGCTACATCAGACTTGCAGGCCTCTTATTCATCTGTTTGTTTGTGCGTTTAAAGTTACTGCCTTTGGCAAAACCAGTGTAATCATTCAGTCTATTGGAATTGCCCAGTTAAGGCTCTGATCAGATAAAAGTCTGTTGAGATGCAATTATAAACAAGAAAGCATTGAGGTGGCCAACTTGGCCTCCATGAGGAATGTGGGTTCTGACTTGAAACAAATACATGGCAAGGCTGTGATTTCAACTTGGTTTTCTCCCAAAATAAGAATGGTGTCTCACCTTTTGTAACAGTCTTCCCCCCACAGTGAAACGTGGCATTTTTTTCTGCCTGCAAGGGGGAATTGATTTTGCTAGAGCAGGGTCCAGGCAAGATGCAAATATGCTATAGAGGAGCTGAGCCTGAAATGTTACTGATCTCCGGCAAGTTTGCTGTATATATATGCCAGTTCTCTTCATAGCTGTGGAAAGCAGGGATGCCCAGCTTCGCAGGGGATGAACTCTTATGTTTAGCCCATTCCAATAGATCACAGGAGATGGGAACTCAGTGCAGTGTCCTTAATTACATCTCCATTCCCCATTCCTTGTCTTCACACTCACCCTGCACCCGAGAAGTCACCATTACTGTAGGAATTTACACTGGCAAGCCAGCATTAGAAACCAACACTTGCTATTTTTACCTGTCTGTTGTGGATTGGTTTTGGAAGCAAAATGCTAAAGGCAAATAAAATAAATAAGTCAATAAACAAAGCACTTAAATGAATGTGCAAGCATTATAACTGATATCAGGGCAAAGGAATGCAAACAGGCCAGTCTGTGGCTTGATGCCTTTAGCTCCTGTCCCTCTGTTCTGTTTTTAATTTTGAGCACAGGAAGGGGCCAGTATATGACCATATGCTTACAAAATAGTGATTACACATCTTCCAAACAATGTTGTCACAGTAATGATGCATCATGTATGTGTCACGCTTTGTCATGCTCTGAATGTACCTCTGAGTCCAGATCTTTTTGTGCCTCCTCCTCCTGTTCTTTGTCAATGGTAATAGCAATTGTTTCCAGGCAATTCTGCATCTATTCTGAATAAATTGGAAATGTGCTTTCACTTCATTCAGTGCCAGTGGGAAATCCGTATCCTGGGAAATTTGCAAGGGTATTGCAGGGAAAATGTTAACACATGTGCTTAAGCATCATTGTTGTTGATCAAGTTAAGTGTGCTCTTAAGCCTTGGGAGCTATTGGCTCTTTCCAAGAGTTGGTCTTAATGGAGAGTTTTGAAAGAAGGCGAATTGATCTCCACTTGCAAGTCTGTAAAGGCAGAAGTGCACCTTGAGGGAAAGAATAGTCAGCAGAAGTTGATGCTGATATCGCTGGGAACATTATTTTGGTCATACGTTTTCATTTTCCAGATAAAAGATCCTTCCAGCATGGTCCAGAGATTCCTTCAATTTTCAGAAGTTGATTTTAGGGTTCTTTTCTCCTGTAGTGGTTTGTTTTCCCTTAATTTTCTTGTCATGTAGTTGCCTTTGCAGTTTTAAAAAGGTTCTGAAGTTAACACTACTTTTGAGGCAGGGATATCTAGGCCAAAGAGGTTCGCACCTCTGGTGTGAGCAAGTTCTTGTGATTTGTGGGGAGGGAGGTCTTGTGATAAGAACATGGAGGAGCAGGGAATCAAGGCTTCTAGGTCCAGATTTCATCTCTCTGGCTTTCCTTCCTCTGAGCCTTTGGCAAATGAGAGATGAATGCAGTCTCCATATAACCATCTTTAAAATAGATCTCCCTTGGGGAGAGTATGGATTAATTAACATTTCAGAGGCGCTTTGAGTTCCTTTGATAGGTGTTGCAGAAATGTGGAAAGGGTTTTTTGTCTTGCTAGACATAGACTGTCTAAAGGATGGATTCTGATGATGTTGGTTTACTTCCTAAGAGCTCTTTTTCAAATAGAAGGCTATTTAACTTCTTCTGTATGGACCAATATGGTGGTTTATTGCTAATTTGAACCAAATAAAATATACAGCATTTGGACCAGCACTGGATTTGGTGCTTTCACATCATGAAAGCTCATGCTGATAATTTGCCAGTAGCCTCAGGACTCTGATAGTATAGTGTAGCATCTGATAGCCAAATGCTATACTGAACCTAATTTGCATCTGTATTTACATAAATGCTTTAATTAAAATTATATGCACCAACCTGAGATAGATGAGCAGCTCTGCCTGCTATTTGTTTACATTCCCTGACAATAAAACTCTGCCTTGGCTGCTTCTTGCTGATTGTACAACTTGACAAGGCTATTTGAGGTGCTGACTAGAAACTTGACAGATTTCCAGTTAGACTCTGCTGTGAACTGAAGAGCAGCCTTAAGCTTCCAGGACTAAATTCTGCCTTTATTTTGCAGTAGAGATGATTTGAGCATCTTGATTCTAGGGGTCAAATTTGGTCTGTGGATGCTCTAGGTTTAGGGTAGTTTTATGCAGTCAAGATTTATAGCTTCTTGCAGACAGTGTCACACAGGCAAAATGTAAAACCCTGCTGAGAACAGTAGAAAAACATTTTAATACAGCTTCCATCAAGAATGAAATGCCTGATCACTGTGCGTGTCTGAATGGGGCATTACAGAGCTCCTTGTAGGGCAAAGTGCTCTAAATAAAAGGGATTTGGGGGCCTGAGTGGGATGCTGATTGTTTCAGTAGGCTCATGGCTGAGTTTGGATGAAGGCAGTGGAGACTGTGGCTGAGATTTTTGCTTAGACCACACATTCAATATGGAAAATGCAAGCATACGAATATAAATTAAATCCAAGTTGTGTAGTTTGCCTTTGGACAGTGGAGAATGTTCTGGTTGATACTGCTGTGCTGCTTCCCAGTTATTCAGAAGTTGTCCTGAAGTGTTGTGAAGAAATTAGGTGGCAAATTTACAACCAGTTTCACAGACCACTTTGAAGATACACAAAGGACAGGGTAAAGAGAGCTGAACTACCCTGCCTGGATTTGGGGGGTTGCTCAGCTTTATTTAAAGATGTTTATTTAACTTGTTCTATACAAAGTACTTCAAAGTCACTGTTCTCCTCACTGAGAGATTGTATGTATGCGGGGAGTTGAACTAGATGACCTCTAAAAGGCCCCTTTTGAGGCAAACTCTTCTATGATTGTGTATAAATGTGAGCATTACCAGTCACTTTCTCCAGTGATTTCTGACTATATTTGCCTGTAGTAATTTCTGAACTCAGCTTAAGAGAATCTATTCAGGTTCAACATATTCAAACATTACCCACTTGCCTGATAGTTATATTGAAGAGGATGAACTGCCTCACATAGTAGGACCTGTAATGGAATGGGTGACCAAACCCTGTTCATTGAAGCCCACGTGCAAGGGCACAGGCACAAAGCCATGTATATTTGCTGCAAAGTGGCCTCAATTTTTAAATTAGGTGTTAGTAAGCAGACCAAAATGCACATTGAGGGTGTGGGATGAGTATCAGGGTGACCTGGTGGTGATGGGAGCCAGAGCCCACCCCATTCCCATGGGCATTGCAGCACCATAGCCATCATCCTGGCAGCCACCAGTGACTGCAGGGGTGATACACTGCTGAGCACCAGTGCCCAGCCACTGAGGTCTGCCGGGGGTTCACAGCCACTCAGCACTTCGCATTGCTAGGACATGGTGGTCTCAGCTGAGTAATGTGCACAACAAAGCTGGATTTACAGACTAGCAAAGCTGCAGCCTTAGTTTAAAATGAGGTGACATAAGTACATCTGAGCTATCAGTCTTGCTTTACCTCCTCCATAAAAAGAGAACGAAAACCCTTCCTGTATTAAATGCATTGCGGTGGGGTGATATTTGATAGGAAGGTGGGGAAGATAGCTAGAGGAAAGCAGCCCTTGTTTCCTCCCACTGTGAAGGAGAGGAGGGGAAAGTACTTGCTGGTTACTCAGTCCTTCTTTTTACAGGCACTAGCTGGAGCAAGGAGTAGGGGCAGAGCTTGGCTCCTCACCACTAATGAAGCATGAAGGGAGCAAGTGAAGGGAGAGGGCTTGGGATGTGGCACACAAGGGAAAGAAACATTCCCTAAGGAAAGTCCTGTTAGGGTGGGATATGTGTTAGTGTTAAGATCTACTCTGTGGTTGCCTTCCCGAGCAGGGAGGTCCATCAGCCAGTTGTCCCTCCACTTTCCCCTCTGCCATCCACGTTACATCTCCCAGTAAGCCTGGCACTGGAGCCCAGTCTTGGGAAGGAGCAGGATGGCAGCCAGCAGACAGAAACCTTGGGAATTTGGGGTTTGCAGCCACTTTCAACGCTGGTTAAAAGGGGTGTTGGTACCAAGTTTGGCTTTCCCAAGGTGATGTCTCAATGTGTTTTGGGATGAGAGAGAAAGCCAGGGCAGGGGCTCAGTGAGCAGCCCTGCTTTTGGAGGTTTCTTTCAAAAATGATTGTGCCTGTTTGGTTTCACATTCACTGCTGATGCTCCAGGTGTAGCAAGAGCTGCGAGCCAGGCTTTAATCAGCCTGAGCGTATTTTAAGAATTGTGCCATTCAGAGATACCTGGAGATTTGGTCGAGAGAAGCCTGGCCTAGTTTTCTGGGGTAGTTAGCACTGAGTTTTCATTTCCCTATTTAATGTGAGCTCCCCTGTCTTATTTTTCAAGGCAGTTTCTTGGAAAGGTTGCAAAGCTTCAAGCATCCATTAATGCATGGGGGAGGAGAGAAGCTGAGGTGCAATATAGCAATAATTCTTGCAATTCTTGTATATTAAGAACTGCACTTCAGCGGTGGATGGCGTACAGCATGGTGAGGTGCTGGAAGGAGGATCCCCTTGGGTCTGGGGACCGCAGTGAGCACAGCTCACTTGTCTGCGGCTCTTTGGTTACAGATGTGCAACACTGGAGGCAGCATCCAGCAGCCTAGTGCAGGACTGGCACAGTGCCCCTAATGACAGCAAGGCTTAATTGGGTAAAACTGTGGCAAGCAAATATTTGGCTTTAATCGTTTGCATATCAGAAGTCTATCAGGCTGGGGGTTTTGTTTGTGTTACACAATGGGTGCAGTGGAAACGATTACTCATCTTCACATCCCAGCTCTGCAGCCTGGGAAAATGGAATATAAAAAGGTTGAGGGATCCTCCTGATGATCCTCTGGATCTCGGGTGTGCCAGATGGGCATCCCAGAGCCGGGAAAGCAATGCTCAGCTTAGTCAGACCCCTCCCAGGTTCTGAATGGGAAGTGCAAATGGCCCCGCTTGCCATGTGCTGGGTCCCTGTGTTTGGTCTTGCCAAAGCGGATGCCCAGCTTCCAGCAGAAGCATGCCTGCTAATCAGGCTCTTGGGCAATGTGTTGTTACTGCCAGCATCACACCACCACCAAAATACACAAAAGCATCTCTCAGAAGTGAAAGGCCTCCTGGAAACACACTGCAGAGCAGGTTCATTGGCCCTTTGTTTTCACCAGAAGTTAATTGGAATTCCCAACGACTTTGTTGTTTTCTGCGGTCGTGTGGATTGCAAGTAAATTGTCTGAGTTGCTCTTACCACAAACTGTCACCTGTTTGTAGGCATGCTTCTAGAAGTGTCCTCTCTCCATTTCCCACCCGTGTGTACAGGTGAAGTTGATACGAGACCTTTATCCTGTCTGCAACAAGTCACCTCCTCTGAAGACAGGATCCAGCCCTTTGTCATAGAATCATAGAGTCATAGAATAGTTAGGGTTGGAAAGGAACTTAAGATCATCTAGTTCAAGACCAGTTCTTATTTATTATTTCTATTTCAGAGCGCCTCAAGACACACATTGGGTTGATGAAACAACATAAAGCAAAGCTGAAGGCTGTGCCGAATAGTTCATAACTATGGAGGAAAATTTGGCAGAGGAGCAGAGAATGGGAGGGATGAATTAATGGCAAAACGTGCCTGAGTGGTTTTAATGTGTTTGTCACACGTTAGCTTTCCTAGATGCTGTCAGCTGTCTAAGTTTTGTACACCTAGCAGCAAAGATGTTAAATAGTATTTACTGAAAAGAGGAGCAGTATGGGGAGAGGGCATTTACTGACTTTAGAAATCAATCCAAATGCTCTTTCACTGTTAGTTATACTTTATTTTATATCTGTCTATATATATATAGATATCTCTACTTTCTTGATTTGGAGTCACCCAACAAAACTAATCCTTGGCTTAGATGAATGTTTGACTCAAGTTTTGATGTTCTCTTTTTCTTCTTTTTAAACTAATAAAGCTTTAAAGAAAAAATAAAAATGATGTGGTATTTGCAGAATCAATGGAAAAACTGGCCCAGATAAAAGTGCACAAAAATTGGTTTCATGCCCTAGAACTTTTCCTGCGTGCTTTTTGATGCAATGTATGTGATCCTTCAAAAAGGAGGTAACATACAGTGATCTCGGCAGCTTTGAAGAATTGTTCTGGAGAAATAACAAGGAGCACTGGAGAAAGGAGTGTGCACGTGAGCCTTTTTTTCTCCCTCATTAAATACATCATGAGGCGGAAGAGCTCAATGTCATGTTGCTGGTTATGAGGAAGGATAGGATAAATTTTGTATGAAATCTGGTTTTGTCTGACTTTTAAAGGGTGAAAGTGCATTTCTCATGAACAGCTCTTCACAGTGGGATGTGAATTGCATTTTATCTTCCTTGCTTCAAATCTGCTCATATTGGAGTGAGTGGCAAAGGTGTATCCCAATAGCAGGATTCACTCTCAGAAACGTAATTGTGCCCTGGATCCTGAATCAGGTAGAAAGCTGTAAAAAGCATCTGCTGCCATAGATGTATTCCAGTGTACGAAGGACCCAAATCTTGATTCCAGTATAGCTCTTGGGTCTGCAGGACTCAGATATGCAGTGTGTGAATGTGTTTTGCTTTGGCTTCCAAAAACATCCCCATCCTAGGCTGTTCAGTGCTATGGACCTGGAAGCATAACACATCAGCATTCAGTGCAGACATAATCACAGTGAAGGTAATAGATTGATAGGACAGATTGGTGGGACTGTGAGACTGGCAGGCTGTAAGGAGAAAGTTGTGTTCCATCCCTTTGTTTAAGTCTAGCTGGAGGGGAAGGATGGGCCCAAATCACCGAGTCTTAACAGAATGAGCAGCTGCAGCGGCCAGGCTGTGCTGGCTATCCCCAGCATAGGGAGAAAATGCCACAAAACAGCTGCTTTGTGGGGATTTCCATATGCTTTTCTGGTCTTCTAGGTTGGATGCTGTTGTTCAGGGCTTGCTGTGGGCAGACTTTCCGCTCTTGGCTGTGTTTCCTGGAGCATGGGGGGGAGTGAGGTGTGGTCACTGGGGGCTGTGTGGCTGGGGAGCAAGTGCAGCAGGCAGGCACATATCCTGGGATAGGCTACTCTCCAAAAGGCTGCTTCAGGAGTTTGCAGTGAGAAGAGAGCTGAAACTCGGCACCCACCAGGACCATGTGGCAATGTACGTGTAGGGCACTCCGTCAACCTTTCCTATGGTCTCCTTGTGCCTCCTTGATGACTTGCAGCTGAAAATAGGTCATTTGGCATGAATGTAGGGGATGCTGACCCAGGTGTATCTCACTTAACTTCCAGATACGGACATATGAACGCTCTTACTGAAAATAAGAGACTCGGTAACACTGAATGGTGCTGGTCTTCAGAAGCGAATGAAGCACAAACTCAGTTATTCGAAAGGAGCAAAGTGCTTTCTTGCTTTATATTTACACCCTGTGCTCATTTCGTTTCTTGTACCACTTTTTCACTGACGGCTGCTGTGTTTGGCAGGAATTTGCAAACACATGGGTGCTTACAGCCAAAAGTAGGAATGGTCTGAGCAGCAGGAAAAGGGAAACCCCTTCCTCTTGGATTTATTTTTATAACAGCAAAATGTAGTCGCTGCCTGGCCTTGATCAGTCTTTTTTTGTTTTTCCTTTTAAGTTGTCTTTTGATTTTCAGCTTGAGGGTTGAGGGAAACAAAAGAGGGAATGAATTAAGAGCAGGAAAAAAGAGTGTCTGCTGTTGGGCTGGGTCATGTGGTGAGGAAATCAGGCTGAAACTGGAGAGACCAGGACAAACCTAACAGCAGTCCCGGGAGGCTTTAACTTCTGCCACTCCGACAGTGGATCTAAGCAGTGAACGTAGTTAGTGATGTTTCTGGCTGCAGTCCAGGTTAAATAGCACTGTGCACACATGAAGTTGTGCTGATGGGCTGCTGCTCACTTCACTTGCCCTATCAGTATACTTATAGGCAGTCTGGAATGATGACCTCCATCCTTTAGAAATTGGCACATGCATTTAGATCACGGAGCCTGATGTGGGTTAGCATGTTTTTGTATTGTTTGCTTCAGTTCTGTCTCTCTCTCTCAGTTGGTCTTTTCATCTATAGCACTGCTGTTGTTGTAAGGGTATTTGGAGCGGAGAGAAGGAGAGTGTGATTCTTGGCTGTGTCCCCTGGGTACAGCCCACACCACTTCCCTTCAGTAAACTTGTAGGATGACACCTGGATGAATCTGAACCACAGGGACTGCAATGCTGTAGGCTTGAGGAAGACAGAGTGGCTGGAAGGCTGCCCATGAGAAAGGACTGGGGGGTGTTGGTTGATGGCCAGCTGAGGATGAGCCAGCTTGTGCCGAGGCAGCCAAGAAGGCCAAGAGCATCCTGGCCTGTATCAGCAATAGTGTGGCCAGAAGGGCCAGGGAAATGATTGTCTCCCTGTAATCAGCACTGATGAGGCTGCACCTTGATTCCTGTGTTCAGTTCTGGGCCCCTCTCTACAAGAAAGACGTTGAGGTGCTGGAGCGGATCCAGAGAAGGACAGTGAAGATGGTGAAGGGTGTGGAGCACAAGTGTGATGGGGAGCAGCTGTGGGAGCTGGGGTTGCTTAGTCTGGAGAAAGGAGGCTCAGGAGAGACCTTACTGTTCTCTTCAGCTCCCTGCAAGGAGGTTGTAGTGAGGTGGGGATCGGGCTCTTTACATAAGTAACAAGTGATAGAATGAGGGGAAATGGCCTCAAGCTGCACCAGGGGAGGTTTAGGTTGGATAGTAGGAAAAATTTCTTCTCAAAATGGTTGTCAAGCCTTGGAACAGGCTGCCCAAGGAAGTGATGGAGTCACCATCCCTGGAGGCATTTAAAAGATGAGTATATTTGGTGCTTAGGGACATGGTTCAGTGGTGGACTTGGCAGTGTTAGATTAACGGTTGCACTTGATGATCTTACAGGTCCTTTTCAAGTAAATGATTCTATGATTCTAAGACTGAACATCCCATGATGTTGATAATTATCAGATGAACCATCTACAGCTTCTTTGTTTGAAAATAAAGTTATTGCTGTACATACATCAGGCACCAAAAGCATCCTACAGCAGTGCTACTGTAGCCACCACTGTTGGAAAACAGTTATCAGTCACACTTTTGACAGGGGAGGGTCTAACAACTGTTTTCCAATGTGCTTATTACTATGGACAAGTAGGTAAATATGCAGAGAGTGGCAGTCTGAAATGCAGGGTTTAAGTGGAATAATGTGAAATAGTTCAACCCTACTAAAAGCCAGATAAAATAATGATGAACTTTCTGTTGGCCAGAACTATACTGGACATAGCTCACTGTCTCTGGCTGAATTTTCTGTCATGGTCAAGCATTCTTCTCCTTGCTTTAAAGCCCTTGCTGCCAAAATAATATACAATACTGAGATTTCTCACCCCTCAAGAAAGCACTTTGATTTGTTGAAAGAAACTAAGAACAGTTAAGAAGATAGGAAAGAATGTAGTATACGTTTCTCTGCTGACATCCACAGCTGGGGGATATGTTGAAAAGCAAATATAATACACTTTGAGCAATGCTTTCCCATTCTCTTTCATTTTGGTCAGTGCTCTGGTTCCCAATGAACTAAATTTAACAATGGAAACTGATGTGCAGAAAGGCTGTACAGCCTCAGCTCTCATTTACTCTTATTTTGCTGTTACTTGGTCTTCACTTACGCTTCCAAATACTTCCAAAAGCAGCTGGTGACATTAAGAAGGCATTGCAAAGAGGGGTTTGATCCATTCCTGTATCTTGTAGATGCTTTCCTGGGGGAAGCAAAGTCTGGGGAACTGCAGAGTGCTGTGGCCTTGGAGTAACTCCCTGTGACTGCCTCTGCTCACAGGTACCTGCAAATGGTGCAGGATTAAGACCTCATGCAAATGCTTGTCACACTGCTGAGGTGGAGAAGGTGACCCTTGGCAGGGACCTTCTACTCTCTATTTTCCAGGTTGGCGCCAGTGGTTTTCCAGACTGTGGGGTGGATATATCCGTCTCTGTTTCAGCTTTGTTCAAAGGCTGGAGAAAAGTCCCTGAGCACCAAGTGGAGTAGGGGTAAGTGCTGGGGATGGAGAGGGGTGAGGGATATCCCTGAGCCTCTCCAAGCATCACCATCTACACTGGTTCTGTGTGCTTTCACTTCAGGGTTTTTTAGTAGCTTTCTCACTGCCTATTTAGGTGTTTGATGGAATCTCTGGATTGTGTTTTGTGCATTTGTCATAGAGATAGGGGCAGGGATGGATTAATTTTTTTAGCTTTAAACAAGGTGTTGAAGGGAAGGATGCTCATGAGCACATTGCTCCCTTGTGCTAAGTCTGCCAGGTTTGGTGAATGTTTAACAAGGACCAGATCAGCAGCCAGGAGCACTCAGGATCCATTGGGATAACTGGGTTTTTCAGCATGTGGAGACAGACGACTTTCAGGAACACTTGTATCTGCTAATCACGCTGTAATAACAGTCTGCAATCCACGGGTTGCAAACCCCCCATTTCCGACACAGCTGTGCATATTTAATTCAATAGAAGGCATTTCTACTCTAGTGTTAGAAGTAATTCAGATTGCTAAGGTGGTAATTTTGATCATGTTAGCTTTTAGGGAAATCTAGGTATAAGCTAGGAGGAGCGGGGATGTGGCGGGTAGCTGCCAGCCTCACTGTGTTCCTGCCCCACTGAGCCAGCAGAGGAAAGCAGCATCCCCGGGCTCATTAGCTGAATGAAGAAAGTTTGCCCTGACCCATTGCCAGAGCCATTTTAGGGATTGGGCCAGGCAGGCCATGGGGATAGGTCAATGGCAGTGATTGGGGAGAAGCACCAAAGCCTCATGGGGGTGCAGAGGGTTGGCATGACCTGCCCAGCAGCGATGCTTTCGTCTGACCACAGGGTTTAAACCACCAAGCTGGCATCTTTCAGGAAAAGAGGTGGGGAGGAGTTTGGGGTTTGTTTTGCTTTGTTTTGAGCACAGCTGGGGAAAGCCAAGTGCTTTCAAGGCTCCCATTTTTCTCTGTAAGATGTTCTTTTGCAAAATTGATCATTTCTGTAGGTTGAGAGTCTCAAAGGAACTTTTCTGTCAAGCAGCTAAAAAGTACCGTGATTTCTCTTCCCAGCCCTAGCTGCAGCTCGAGATTTACATTTTAGCTCACTCAAGGTATCTTGGCAATCTCTTTTTGTGAGCAATTTCACAGCAGACTAAGCAAACGAATCCCGTTTTCAGGTGGTGACTGCTGTGGTGTTTGGGGGGCAGAAACCGTGCGAGTGCCGGGGTTTCTCAAGTTACCTACTTGAGAAAGTAGGTGTTTCAAAAGAATCTTCATTTCACTTTGTTCTGCCATGCGTTGTTACACAAGCAATTCCTGTGAACCAGGTGGGGTGTGGTAATTCACGATCCACCATCATCTGTTTTGTATGTGTACAAGGACCAGCAGGTACAGATCTCCCCAGCTGTTGTCCATGAGTCTGCAGGTGTTTATGTGGCATGGCTCATGTAAGTGAGGACATGATGCCTGCCTGGATGCCCTCCTGTGGAGTGGGGAGGTCTGGTTTGAATTCACCTGATCGTGAAGTTGTGATGTGTTTCAGGGACATGATGCTTTCATGGCAAGGAGAGTTGCCTCCTCTGCCTTGAGCTGGCTTGGAGTAAGCATGCCCCCATGGGAGACTGCTCAAGAGCTGCCAACACAGGGATGCTCAGGACAGATAAACTTGGGCAAGAGCTTTCATTAGTAATTACATACCTGCTGCAAAAAAAAATTGCATTTCTCTATGAAGTGCAGTGAGACCTTATAGCAATTTTCCAGTATATGAAGGGGGCCTAAGAGGATGCTTAACAGGGATTCTTCATCAGGGACTGTTGCAATAGGATAAGGGGTGATGGGTTTAAACTTAAACAGGGGAAGTTCAGGTTAGATATAAGGAAGAAGTTTTTTACTTGTAAGGGCGGTGAGGCACTGGAATGGGTTGCCCAAGGAAGCTGTGAATGCTCCATCCCTGGCAGTGTTCAGAGCCAGGCTGAATAGGGCTTTGAGCAACCTGGTGTCCCTGCCCATGGTAGGGGGTCAGAACTGGATGACTTTTAAAGTCCTTTCCAACACAAGCCGTTCTATGATTCTACGATTTCACTATTGCCAAACTCCAGGCTTTCAAAAGCAGCAGATCTCCCAAAACCATTAAATTGTTTAAAAGATGTGAAGTATGTATATATATGTATATACATATATTACCAACTTCTTTCTGAGCTGTTATGTTAAACCCAAATCACATTTTCATAGCCACAAGGAGAAGAAACTTTTTACACACTTTCTGAAGAGGATTGTGCAGTACGAGTACACCAGCAAGGGGCTGGATTTAATAACCCTGGAGATGTCTTTCTGCTTTATGTTTCTGAAAGAGGGATCATCACAGAAACTTCACCAGCTGGGTCTTTAGGAAAAGCACCAAAAATTGTAAGGCTCATTATATAGTCCTAAGAAGCAAAAGCACCATACATATGTATTTATTTTAATTAACTTTCTAAGCAGAGGTTAGAGATCTGCTTAATGGTTAGAGGGGAAAGATGGGGATGTGTTGCACTACAGGTGATTTTGTTGTTCATTTAAAGTGTTTTATCCCTGGGGGTGGTTTTGGTCCTGTTGGCAAGATGCAGGGTCACTTCTGCATGTTGGACACAGCACTGGAGAAGTAGGATTTCAGGTAGTGGTTTTGGTGTGAGATAACTGGACTAATTCCATTAAATACAGGAGCAACTTGGCTCCAGGCATGCAGCCTACAATGGGAGAATGCAGAATTTAACTCAAAAGAGGGAGGAAGGGCAGCAGAAGGTGGCTGGCTGAGTCCAAAAGCTTTGGAGGTGTAAATAGCACAAAATCAGCAGCTATCCCGTATGTTTATTTCTCTTTTGCAATTCAGTGAAACCAGCAATTTTTTGCCTTACTCTGAGATGGAGCAAAGCGAGAAGCAGCTTCCCTTTTATCTATGAATAAACATGCAGCTTTTTCTATTCTAAGCTCTTAAAAGATGGTTTGGGTTGTATAACAGCTCCTGGCCTCCCAGCTCCTCTACTAGCCATGATGTTCTTTCAGGAAATCAAGTTGTATCTTCTTTTGAAAAGAGGCAAAAAACATCATCCTATGGGAAGGAAGCAAAAGACTCCAGGGAAGGAATTTGAGGAAGAATCTGCCCTTCCTCTGGCCAGGTAACAAGAGCCTGAAGTTTCAAACTCAAGTACTTCAGCTTGAGATGAAAATGCAGGTTGTGCTCTTGGTGCTGCTGAAGCAATTGATAAGCTTCTGCCTCTTTCCTTGAGGAACTAGCAGGGTGTTTTGCTGTGTGTATTTTACTCAGGTCCCATGACCATTTATTTTGTGTTTGCCTGTTCTTTGCAGACCTGCAGGCATGGTGTTTCTCAGGTGTGAAAGGTGAAATTTTTTGTATCAGTTCTGCAGTTGCAGTTGCTGAAGCTTAACCTTCCTCTCCCATTTCTTTAGGGAAAAAATGAGGAAAGCCATTTAGCTCTGGGACACAGCAGGTGAGTCCCTTTAAGGAGGAGAAAGGCAATTTGGATGGCATTTTGTCCAAGTTCCCAGTAGTCAAACAGAGCTTGTTCTGGTGCACATCTGCAGCAGCAGATGTTTTGTGGGTATTTCCAGTCCAAACCACTGCAGCGGTATCTTAGGACATCAGTGTGCGAGTGCTCCCCACTGTCTGCTTGGCCTAAGAAATGTGGATTCTTTTTTCCCCAGGAGGCCCCAAGGTTTGTTGTGTTCCTGTAACAGGGCTGGAGGACCAACTCTTTCAGATTCTGCTTCTGTCAGTGGTGGTCAGTGGGAAAAGGGATTGCGATTCCTGTCAGTCGGCATTCCTGGGTGCTGACAAAAAGAACAGCATTGCCAGTCAGAGAGTGGAAGAGATGTCTGCTATTTTCACCTCTTTTTTCCCCCCCGACTTACCTAGTTTTTCCCCTTTTGTAGGTATCAGCAGTTCTGCTCACCTCCAGAGAGGTATAAGTACTGAGATTCCCGGGATGTAAGAAATACAGTGCTGTGAGTAGCTTTTTTCCCCCATTTTCCCTTAAATGAGAAACACAAGCTCGCTTGAACAGAAGGAAGATTTTTTTTTCTTAATTTCTTTTTTTTTTTTTTAAAGACATTTTAAGAAATGTTTACAGCAAGCAAATCCAATCTTTTGGAACCAGTTGTGTGCCTTTGGCACCTCTTCGCAAGCCACAAAATAAAGTCAGCATTGTGTTACCACATAGGCTGAATAATTATCTCGCTGCAGATATGAACCACATGAATGCGTTTAACTGAGAATATGGTCAGCAGAATGGACCATTAGCACCATCTGAAGCTTGTCTGTTGTTTCCAAGCTTTACCAGCCATTGAGAAACAAAATCTTGCTGGAGAGTTGATGGAAAGCATTCCTTGGGAAGAAAGTCTGTAAGGGGAGAGGAGCACAGATTGGCTGTGAGGTTCAGTTTTATGTGGATGCACACCACCCTAGCCCTGTCATCAAAACAGAAAGCTGTTTAATACTTAGCTCTTCCCTGATGTGATAAAGTAATATTGGAGGAACTTTACAGCACAGGAGACACCTGCATGCTTGGCTCCCTCCTTTGCTCCAAAGCAGCTTGCCCAGGAGCTTTATATATAAATATAAAAGTGTGCATATAAATGTATAAACACAGACCTGTACATTTAAGGAGCAACTTCACCATGGTGTTTTCCATTGCTAAATGGCTGTGCTTTCCAGCAGCTGTGGCTGATTTGCAGCTCTCCAGGTGGATCAGCCAGGGCTTCACTAAGCTAACCTGGATAGGCTCTGGTTGGAGTTCTGGATGTAGCACAGGCTTTTGAAGTAGCTCTTTTGGGCTGGTGCAAGGCTGGATAACAGAGTTCCAGTTTGAGTTGGAGGATTGGATGTTATTGCTTTGGGCTTTGCTGCTTTACTGTAAGTAAGTTCTTAGCATAAGGGGTTGAATATGGGGGGTGGGGGGATTGAGGTTTTTAAAATCAGCCCAGCTCTTATCCCATTTTTATCCTGTTCTATGGTGATAGAAATCTATGGTTACTTGGAAATCAGCAGAGTTTTGTTTCCATTTTTATTTCAGTGGCTTACAGCCTGTTTGCTGTTATGGCAGTACAGTTCTATTTGGGCTAGAGCAGAATAAAACCCCAAATTGAAATCAGCCTGAAAAAAGAAAGAGTTATGTTTCATTAATGGAAGAGAAACTTGAATCATTCAATGTTTGGTAAAGATGTGGTAAAAAGTCTTTAATAAATATGTAACAAGCATTCAGAAACTGGTAAGCAAAAAAACTGAATAAGGAATCCTACTTTCAGCCTTTTGTGAAGGCAGTGAGTGTAGTTACTGGGAGAAAAGGGATGTGAAATTAGGATGATGTTTTGTATTGATCCTGCCTCACTAAGGTCCATAATTTATATTCTCCCTTTGAATCACAAACATTTTCTCCTCACTCTTTGGTGTTTAAACTGTCACATGAGACCCGTTAATTGAGCTGTGGGGTTTATTTTTCTCAGTCACAAAGCATTGCACAGGATGGGCTCTGGTCTCCTTTTTACAGCTGTGGTGTCTCCAAATAGATGAGAACAGTAGATACTTATTTAGGTGTACAGAATTCAGCAGAAAGATGCCACGTGTATGTGTTGTGTCTCTCAAAGTATATCCATATGCCAGAAATGCTCTTTGTTCATCTGAAAAGTGAAATTTGCTTGTTTTTCTGTTAAAGTAGGCAGTGTTGAAATTTGGGAAGTGTTTCTGAGATCCTAATGAATCTGTGTACTAATGCATCCCATTGGTTGTTGCATCCACAGAAGGAATAAACAAGAGGAGCTGCTCCTCAAAGGTGGACAGCTAGTCCCAGGTAGCTATTGACTATGTTCTTAAATCAAAGCAAAGCAGTGATGCTGAGGGCAGCATGCAGCCTATGGGTGCCTCTAATACAGCTGTGTTAAGAGGGTGAGAAAGACAGCAAGAGCAGGCTGCCTGGAAGGCTGCCCAGGTGACTTGTGTATGGTTTCAGATGTCTCTGAAATTGTTGCAGCAAGATGTAGTTGTTGCTCAGCAGTGAAAGGAGACTGTAAATTCCCATTTACCTGTCTCATAATGCTCTGCCTGAAGGCAGAAGCCTGAGTGATGAACTGGGGAGTGAGAGATTGCTGCAGTGGGGTGATGCCGACCAAGAAACTCTGTCCTCAGTTGCTCAGAGAGAAACCAGAGCTGGAGGAGCTCTATTCCTGTACATCTGCTCTCTGCATCCTTTCCAAATATTGTCCTGGAAAATGTGTTAGGATCAGGTGTTCAGTGGGAGACTTGATGGCGAGAAGGGAAAGGAGGCTTGCTTGCCAGTTCCCTTTCTCCATTTCCCCACCCAACACCCAGAGGTGAAAAGTTCCTGTGGCTGCTCCTGGAGGTGCTGTCCCCTGTGAGGGGTGGCAGCATGGGGTGCAGCAGTAGTGTGGGGTTGGCTCCAGCTGATGACCACACAGAGGGGACCAGGACCAAGCGCTGGTGTGCTGTTATGAGCAGTCAGGGATGGTGTTCCTTGGGGAGCTCCTGCTGCTTCCAGGGGGCTTGGGCACATAGATGAGCACAAAAAGGCAGGGCAGAGGGCAGTGATGGCTTTCCCTGTTAGGCTTTATCCACCTCCCCTTTGTAAGGCAGCATCTCTGTTCTGCTGTTTAAAAGCCATATCCACTTTTTTAATGGGCAGGATCCTCCTGATGGAGTTATATTGTCTGGGCAGAGCCATCTTTTTGTGGGGGAACAAGCTTTGGGAGGATTCAGATTGTATGTGCTTGAGAAGAAGCATCTTCAGCTGTAACACAGTGCTGTGGCTGCTCTCCCACTCTGGGACACTGTATGTGAGGACAGGTTGGTGGGTTGGCTACAGATCAGTGGAGCCTCAGGAGTGCCTGGGACTCGCTGCAGCATTGTGCTGTGGAGGCACAGTGGGTTCAGCGGCAGGGTAGAGGAGCACTTTCCATGTGTTGGGAAAAGTAACTTGGAAAAATTAACTGGTTTGTGTCAAGGCTTCTGGATGTGTACCTATAAAGGCAACACTTGTTGCAGTAGAATGTTCACTACCAGATAAGATACAGATGGGATGGGAGCTTTAGGGCTTGGGGTTTTTTGTGACTTGGAGCTTGAGAAGTGAATTTGTAAACATTTTCTATCAAAGCACAGAAAGGCTCTGACCTGCTCCTAGTCCTGGTGTCCTGTGAGTGCCAGTGCTGTAATGGCTCTGTGAAGCACAGCAGTGGTGATGCTGCCTCCTTGCTCCTAGGTGGGGTGAGAGCTGGGGCAGCTCTGTAAGGCTGAAACCATCACTTGTACTTGTCACCAGAAAAGCCAGCTCTCTGAGCACTGCAGTCCTCACAAAGTCAGTGCACGTTTCCCCCGTGCTCAGCCAGGCAGCTCTCCAGCAACGCTGGACAGACTGTGCCTTATTTTTAAAAGGGAGGGGGGAACACTGCTATAAGTGGAGAATAGAGACGGGGAGGAAAGGTTATTTGACAAGCAGGAGAAACTGAGTCAGGAGAGATGAGGCTTAGCCAAAAGCCTCCGTTGCTGCCTTCATCTCAGACCTGGAAGCAAGGCTTCAGCTTTGGATCATGCCAGTGGTTCCCAGCCAGGAAGGGGTGAAATGTCTTTTATGCAACTGCAGACTCTCAGTTCATCCTGCAGCCAAGGGAGGAAAGAGAGCAGGTTTTCCCAAGTGCTTAGCACTCCCTGGGCTTTGGTAAGAACAGGGCTGCTGCTGCCTGGCTCTCCAGCAGCCCCAGTGTGGTGATCTTTTGGACATTACTCCATAAACAGGAGTTGATGGTGCTTGAAGAAGCAAAAGCAGGTTTTGTTCCATTCTTCATATTTTTGGTAGTGTCTCTTCTTCCTTTTTGTTTCCATTAAGTATGATGTCACGAATGACATCAGTCCAGTAACTGTTTGTGGTTGTCATAGTCACAGCCTGTGACACCCAAACAAAGCAGCAGGAAACCAAAGCTGGCATACGAATGCTGTAATATTCATCACATTCCTTTTGGTTAATAACTGTGTGTTAGGTACTTATTTTACATTGGAAAAAAAAAAAAAAAAAAGAGGATGGGGGAAGCACAAAANCTGGCATACGAATGCTGTAATATTCATCACATTCCTTTTGGTTAATAACTGTGTGTTAGGTACTTATTTTAAAGTGGAAAAAAAAAAAAAAAAAAGAGGAAGGGGAGTTAAAAGCACAAAATTGAATCACTGAAGGGGAGGAAGGTTGTCCCCAACTCTGTCTGAACAACCAGCTGCGCTTCTCCCTCCTGGTTCTGTTCCCCCAAGCCAATGTTGATCTGGACCTCAACCACTTGGCTCCCTCCTGCAACTGTTCCCATATTTGCAGACCATGCCACAACATGGATGAAAGAATGGGAAAAGTCCCATCGCTTCTGACACAAACTGTGCCCACTGGGAAAAGCCTCCCCCAAGGCTGGCAGTGAGTGCCACTCTGCCATGGGTCAGCCAGCCTTGGCAGCTGGATGGATGGCTGAGGTTTCCATCCTTGGTGGTGTGTGGACAGAGTGTAGAAGGGTTTTTTCAGCTTTGGTGAGATGAGGTTTGGGGTTATTTTGTTTGTTTTGGTTTAAATCTGTAAATAAGCTCTTCTAGGTGGGCAGCTGAGCTGGTTTGCACTTGCAGGGTTTAATCTCACAAGGTTAGAAGGCTGTATGGAGACCTTATAGAAGCTTTCCAGTATCTGAAGGGGGCCCACAAGAATGCCAGAGAGGGACTTTTAATTAGGGACTGTAGCAATAGGACAGAGGGCGATGGATTTAAACTTAAACAGAGGGAGTTTAGCTTAGATACAAGGAAGAAGTTCTTTACTGTGAGGGTGGTGAGGCACTGGAATGGGTTGCCCAAAGGAGTGATAAATGCCCCATCCCTGACAGTGTTCAAGGCCAGCTTGGACAGAGCCTTAGGTGACATGGTTTAGTGGGAGGTGTCCCTGCCCATGGCAGGAGAGTTGGAACAGGATGGTCTTAAGGTCCTTTCCAACCCAAACCATTCTCTGATTCTGTAGTCTTGTGGAGTTTTGTACAGTTGGCCTGATGGTAGGAAGGCACCTGCTGAAGGAAGTAATTCCAGTAATTAAAAGCACAGTCACTTTTACAGAACTAGATCTGGTGTGAGCATCACATCTGAGAGACAAGTGCTGGAGGCGGGTGGCCAGGGTTCACTGGGAAGGAGCCACATAAGCTCCTTGCTGCTGTAGGCACTTGGGGAGCCACCATCCTTGTGTCCTTCACCAAAACATGCCCAGTGTGTCCATAGGGATATACCAACCCCGAGTGCTCTAGAATGGCTTCCCCAGAATATTTGGGCACGTGATTCCTGGATTGAGCCTGGATAACTGCCAAGCCTTGCAGATGGCCAGAGTCCATCCAGGAGCAGAATCCAGCTTGGGGCTGTGGGTTCGGGCATTTGGTGCTGTGGCTCCTGTGGGCGCTTGCAGGGGGTGCTCATTATATAATGGCTGGTGCTTGATTAATATGCTGTGAGTCAGAAACGCCGGGGTATTTTAGCTTTCTCTAGTTGCTATGGCAACATTATTTTAACAAATAGCTTTTTAATATTTAATTAAAACTCAGCTTTTGGCAAGCTAGAGTAGGAACTATTACAATTACTACTACAAAGGGTTAGCAGTGAAGTGCAATTCAGAGCCATGGTTTTTTGGTTGGGTTTTTTCCTCCCTCCCCAAAAATTGTCAGCTTCCAAATAAAAATTTTTATAAAGGTGTAAAGGAAATAAAAATCACTAATTTATTAGTTGAGAAACCCGTGCTTTTTCCCAAGACAAGAAAGCAAATGTAATGCAAATCTGCAGTTACCCTTCACAATTGAAGGTTGTTACTTCATTAATGTATAGTGCCAAGCCAGCTGTATCAGGACAGAGCAGTGTGACAGTGTTTATTAAGCACTGCTTTCTCACTGGCATTCCTTCTTCTACCTTTGCCTCCTGGATGAGATCATTCCCATTTTGTTTGCTTCATGTTCCCTCTGTGTCAGGTTGGATGCTTTTCACTCGCCAGCTTGTTGAGGAGGCTGGTGCTGTGTCCGGATCGGGCTCTGGACTGGTTCCTGGTCTTTTTTTAGGTGAGCTCCTGTGTTCCCTGATTCTGCAGTGGGAACAAGTGAGCAGAGATCTCTGTCTCCAGAGAAAAATAAATATTTAACAGCTCTCCTTGTAAATACCCTTTATTTGTAAAGCGGTTGCAGGTTCTATTGTGCTTAGTAAGCGAGGATGCTTTTTATGCAAGAATTGTGCCTTGAGGGACTTGGTGGATACTTAATGTCATGTGTGATATAATAATGAAGTAAATGTGTCGCTCTCAGGGGATTCCCTCCCAGCCCCTGTTTTCTGTGATTAATTCGCTATTGCACACTTAATCTATTCACATCACATTCCTTAATATCATATTGAAACCTTATTTGAAAGATAACACCTTTATATCCTGAGAGGAAGGCTATTGAATGTTTGTCTTATACCCAGGAGTCCAAGACTATAGGTACCTCCATCACTTGTCACTGTGGTGTCTTGCCAGGTCCCTGGGACTGATGCAGTTGGCTTCTTGCTTTCCCAAGGCTGGCATGCTGCTGTTATCCCATCTTGTAAGTGGGGAAGATAGACCTAGGGAGATGGACCAGGATGTATTTCACCCTGACTCTTTCTAGGTTAAGCAGTTATTCTATAGTAGCTGTATAACCACTTCTGGCATCGGTTCAGAGACTGCACCGCTTGCAGGGATGTTGCATCCTGCTTTAGGACAAATGTTTGAAGCAGGTTGCAGGCACAACCCTCTGTTGTCCGTCTCTTCCCCAGTCACTCTAAGCCATAACAGATGGCAAAAATGAGGTGAGAGGAGTGCTGTCCCAGACCAGAGATCTGCACCCATTCCTGTAGGTGGTCTATAACAGTTTCCCAGGCTAGAGGATGTCTTCACTCGTTACAGTGCTCTGATCATGCTATGTTGGATCCTCCTTCCAAAGCAGCGCAACCAGTTTCTGCCCCATGTGGCTGATAGGTTGGCATTTGGGATTAAACAGCACAGAAGGAGATACAAACCCAATCAACTAAGGTGCAAAAGATTTGCCCAAACTCCTCCTGCAAGCCAGCAAGATAGCTAGCCTTAGCCTTATTCTGAAGGTGTGCTGTTGCCCCTGAAATTATAGTGATACATTGCTCCAGTAACACTGCAAACAGGATAGGTGTGTTAGGCAGTTCTTTAAAGCATTCTTCTGAGTTACATCCAGTGCTTCTTAGTGTGATAAGTTTTTTTTGATCTCTGTTTAAACCCTTTTGCCAGCTGATGGCAACCTCAAGGAGTCCAAAGGCTATCTCAGGATGTTATGGAAGCGGGGTCTCTTGGTGGCTAATGGCAACCACAGAGCAACACGTTCTTGGAGTCACCCATGTCAGCAGCTGGTTCTCAGTAGGTCTGGGAAGGTCCTACCAGCAAGGAACTGAAATGCACTGCAGAAATCAGATGGAACTGATTTGATAGTGGACATGGGTCTCCATGAGGCTTGCAGGCCAGGCTGTGCAGACGGATGGCATGAGGTCCTGCTGTGCCGGAGGGGCAGCATGAGGAATGGCAGTAACTGTTGTGGGGGAAGCTGAGGAGCAGATGGATGAAGCTGGCATTACTGGTGGAGCGGAGGAGGCAAGTGCTGCGACGTTAACAAATGCCATCAAGCAACCACAGAGGGACAAGGGGGGCTGAGAGGTTTGAACCAAACACTGCGGCCAAGGGGAGCTATTCCCTGGGAGGAGGTCGAAAGGGTTTGGTGACAGTTGACTAGCGTGGGTAGGGGTCTGAGCAGTGATGCTTTTGAATATCATAGGGTGAATGGTTAAGTGGCTGAAATGGGAATTGTGGTGAGAAGGCAGAGAAAAAATATGTTTCTACTTGGAATTTTCATCTTGTGGCCAAATTTTGGAAAGGACACAGAGAAAAATGCTGCAGGATAGCGATCCTGCATGGGCTAAGTGCTGGGGTGTAAGAGAAATGTTCCTAGGTTACAGGTGACAGAGCTGTGGCCAACAGCCAAAATCCAGACAGTAGAGCAGATGGGAAAACAGGGAAGGTCAGGAGCACTGCCATCTCCGAGTGGTGGGGGCACACAGGCAAGCAGTGGGCTCCTGGGGAGGGATGGCTGTGCCAGGAGCCTGTGTGATGGACCAAACCCAGCACTGAGTGATTCAGGGAATCCCTGATGCATATTGCTTGAGTGCCACGGTGGGTGGTAGGTTTGCATGGTCAGATCTGCCCTGGAAAACCATTCCCAAAGAGGGAAATTGGGTTAGTCCTGAGGTGGGGGGGGAGGGAACAGAAGAGCCTGTCTTTTTCGTTTGGGTAGATGTGTACTGGAGTCATGTTGGAAAAGCTGAAAGGTGTTTTGCAAAGGGAAGTAAAAGGTCCACTGCAAACACAGGCTGGTGTAAAAGAGTTTACCTGCTGCTCCCCAGGTCAGCCTCTCTGTATGGGTGTCATGTGCTATATGGATTTTCAGTTTACAGTGATTTGGGCCTGGCACATCCTCTGGGGAGGCGCAACACACACTGGCAGGTCTGACTTTCCCACCCCTGAGGTTAAGGGTGGATCCAAGCTGGCAAAAAGCCTTTCGTGGAAGCAAAGGGCACATCTCTCCCAAGCGAGTGTTCAGAGCTGTTGCAGTAACAAGGACTCCCCAGAATGAAGCGTGAGGGCCTTTTGGTTTGTTTGGTTGTTGTTTTAGTTTTTTTCTATGGAGGTTTGGGATCCATGCATACACCTGGTATTGCAAGTCAGTGATCTGTCCCAAATCCCCATGTAATCAAGCATGGGGTCTCTTCCCTTCACCCAAACTCTCACCACTTACTTTTCAAGCTAACCCAAGCTTTGCTAGCTTTCCTCTTTACTGGTCCCAGCTGATTTAAAATACACACTGCTACTTTCATGTCTGCCTGGTAAACCAGACCATGAAAGGACAGGAAAGTTTCAGGTGAACAGAGAGATCGAAAGCAACAAAAATTGCAGGGAACTTTCCTGGAGCTTCCCATTTCCACCTGTCCCAGACCTTTCTTTTATCTTCTGTGCTGTCAGTAGGTTTTGGTAGAGTTGTTGTCTTAGTGGCTGCACGCTTGCTAGGGTGCCTGTTGGAAAATCAGGAAGGCTGATATCCTGAAAGCAGGAGTGCTTGAACCTGTGAGTCCGCTCGTGTATGTGCTCCTGCCTCCTAACCGAGCAAATACAGAGAGAGGTGAGCACCATGTGTTTTACATCACAGATAGTTTCATGCAATGCAGCCATGATACTTGCATAGGTAATGTGTGTTTAGTCCCAGTTGCTGCAGTTAGGGCAAGTCATCACATAGGCACTGAGCACATTAGTGCTCTCTGAATTGTCTTGATTTTCACTGTCAACATTAATCATGACTCGGGTATAAACAATCTGGCATGTTTCCTGTCTGCACTTCATCAAGCATGGTCGTCTGCTTGCATGCCTCAGACACAGACTGTAACTGTGTTTGCTGCGGTCTGCAATCCAGCCAGGCTTGCTATGGATGAATCAAACCCTGCAGCACTCAGGGCCTTGGGTCTCAGATGCTGCTGTGAGTGTGTGTGAGAAGGGTGAGGAGCAAGTGCAGTACTTGGAGTCTGCTACAGAAGGAGACTCAAGCTCCAGTATGATGGGGAATGGTCTTGCATTTATTGTTATTGCTTGTTATTGATAATAGATGTATATGTTACTGTAAGGGTGGTGAGGCACTGGAATGGGCTGTCCAAGCAAGTTGTGAATGCTCCATCCTTGGCGGTGTTCAAGGCCAGGCTGGACAGAGCCTTGGGTGACATGGCTTAGTGCAAGGTGTCCCTGCTCATGTCAGGGGGGTTGGAACTGGATGCTCTTAAGGTCCTTTCCAACCCTAACTATTTTATGATTCTATGTTCTATTAGTTACATATATTTCTATAATCTTATCTAATTGGTATATATTAATTAGGTAGAGTAGTAGGTGAGAAGCAGCCCTTATGGCTGCAGGTAGAAGGGAGCATGCCCTTTGTAGGTGTTGCTTAGTTATGAACATGGTTCTTTTGGTGCATGTTATAAAACACAAAGAGACTTCTGCCATGATAATGTACCATATTGCCTGTTGCAGCAAGAAGCTTTGGTCTGTCACTCTAGAAACTGTGCCATTTGGGATATGAGAAGATCCAAAAGTACCTTACATTGCTGTCTGAAAACCTGAAGGGTGCATTTCACCCTGTGTTGTGAGGCTCTCTAAGCACATCTTTGAAGCCAAGTCTGGCTAAGTAATTGTGTCATTTGGATGAACTCCTGTCTGCATACCTTAGCCTCTCACTAGCCCTGACCGCTGGAGGTGATGGTGAAATCAGAGGTATGTCTTGTGTGTTAAAAGCTTCCAAAGCCAGCTGTAACATACGTTCAGGGATCCCAGAGAGGGGTTTTGATCATGGGAGGCAGACAGGGCAGGCTGGAAGTTGGGTTTACGTCCCCTGGCATGTGTTGTGTGTCCATGGTGGTGGTGCAGGCAGGCACAAGGGGACAGGGATCTGATTTCCCTTTCCACAGAGAATGGCTTTGATGTGTCCTTAAGCCTGAGGCCAATCAGGCAAAAAGAAATCCTGTGCTTGTCCCCCCATAGTGCTGCTCTGCAGTCTTGATGTATCTGGTCCATGCACAGCTGTGCTTGGGAATGTGATACATGGAGGGGAGGGAGATGGCAACATCCAAACGGCTGCCTGGATGGCAGTGGGGAATAAAACAGTGTTTTAGCTGCTCTTGGTTTTGGTAGAAGGGTAGGTGACTCCAAATCAGCATATGCTGTTAGCAAGATATTTTGAGGGTTTCATAAGCTAGTTGCCAAAGGAATAAACATGGAATAAACTCACTTATAAGGATGGGGAGCTTCTAGGCTGCAGCCCTGAGCAGCACCACTGGGTTTGGCATGCTACATAGCACAGTGCTTACAGGCGATGGAGCCATGTGGTCATTGCTGTATGTTGGTTTGCTTCAGGCTTGTGAAGGTTTGGCTTTACACCAGAGGTACTGGGTCTGCAGGAGGGGCCTTACCAGGCCACTGGCAGTGGCTGGGGCTTCCCATTCAGCAGATACGAAAAAATCAAAACCCAACTAGTAGGTTTAGCTGGTGAATTGCCCCTGCACATCGTAGTCCCTGCTTTGGACACGTGGCCTTTCAACTTGTCACTTGTCTCCCAGCGAATACATAGCTGTGCCCATCAGGCTTCTGGCCAGTCATAGGTATGTGTTGAAACTGTTGCTTCTCTGGTCTGTCTACTATGCTGTGTGATATGTCAGTGGGACAGAGCACTGGACTTGTGTCATGTCCTCTTCCACAGCTGCTTGAAACATATGCCTGTAAATTTAGCGGCAGTACCATCAGTGTAATGAGCCCTGCACCACATACTGCATTGATAGCACAACAGCTGCTGGAAAATTTCAGTCCCTTTCCAAGATCTCTTCCCAACACCCTAAGTGCAGAGGTGATGCCATACCAAATGCCCACTGGCTGTTGAAAGCCTCCCTTAAAACACACTGCTTTCATGCTGCCTTCAAACCCTGGAGTTTTGTAATAGATGATGATTTCAAAATGCATCAGTTCTTGCCTCCGCAGTGCGTGTCCATGGCCTCCCCTGGTTCTGGTGTAGTATCTGCTCAGGTGGAGGCTGCTCCTGAGATGCCTTGAGGATTACAGCACGCTCACAGGCTGTTCTCGGGGACAAACCACCCTCTTCCGTGCAGCCCCATCAGTTGCTATCAGTAAGCTCACTTTGCTTTTCAGGAGGCTTTAGTAGGATTAATGTTGCTTGCACTGTCCAGCACTGCTCTGTGCCTTTGCTCTTCCTCAAACACTCAGCCTTGAGATCTCTAAAAAGAGGGACAATCCCCGGGGATGCTTCTCAGGAAACACTGCTGTTCAGAGAGCTCATGTAATTAGCTGTACTTTCCTTTTGGGATACCACCTACTCTACTTGAGTGAAGGAGCCAGTTTGTTTCAGTGAGGCAAGCCAGGCATTACGTAAAGACCTTGGTGTGTGTCCTTGTGCTTGCCCTGGCTCTTCCTGCTGGTGGGAGCCTTGGCTGGGATGGCACCACAGACCCAGATAACATCATAGCTGACATACTGGTCAGGGTTTAGGCACCAGTGCTGTGTCAGACACCTGTATGAAATGCGAAGGACTTCCATTTTTTCCAGGACACTGAACTCTGGGAGGCCCATTAAGTTGTTTGGACACAACTGAAAATTAATCTGTGGCTGCTCTACAAAGGCTGGATCTTATCCAAGCATTTGGAAGCTCAGAAGGGGGAGGCTTTGTATTCCTGTAGGTGAAGTTGGTGGATTGTTTTCTTACATAGTCAAAAGGATGACTGATGGCATGGCTAGATCCACGCACGCTGCCAGCCGGTGTATCCTTTCCAATGTGGAAAATGGAGGGTGGCTGGTGTTCCTCTGCTGCTCCTTATCCCCTTATCTGAGACCCTCTTTGGGAGGGACTGGTTCCACATTGCTCTTTGCCCCTTCAGCATTGCAGTGGTTAACCTGAGGCAAGCCGTGTTTCATAGGAAGCCCAAGAGGGTAGTTACCCCTTTGCAAAGGTTGACCACATTCTGGTGGACACCACTTGCTCTTTGCCCTCTGCAGAAGCACACTCAGCCCTTTTCCTGAAGGGGTTGAACAAAATTTGGCTGACTGAACGAGTTGAAATGAGAGAGTTTAAGGTTAACCTTAAAACAGGTTTGTCTGCAAGGGGCTACTGACAGAGGTAGTAACATGTTGTGTTGCTTGTTGTTCCTGAGCTACTGATAAGCATCTAGCTTATAGCTCAAAACTGCTATTTTCATCATAGTGTAAATGGCTGGTAAGGAGTTTGACTCGAGTTTGACTTGACAACCAGTTGTGTTGACTCGTGGAGACACCAATATTTAGCACTTACCTTTCTCTTTTTTTTTTGTTTACCTTCAAAGCTGTTCATAGCTAATAATCCTCCTAACTCCTCTTTGAGCAGGGAAATACCATGTAACCCCTTTGGGACAGGGATTGGAACTTGTTTAGTTCTGTAGCACTGAAGTTGTGATCGAGGAGAAACTGTTGATCTGGGAAAACCTTCTTGCTATAAAAATCCTGCCTAACAGTTATAGAGAAACTACTTCACATGAATAGCTCAGAAATGCTCAAGAAGGTCTTGGGATCAGGATGTTTCTAGTGCTAACAGTCAAACCGTATCCTGTCATTCTCAGATTTATGAAAAACAGTTTTATCTGTCTCAGGAGGTTTTCTTTTGTTGTTTAAAGTTCCATAAATCTACATGGGAGATCTTAAAATTGGATGGGGACTGTGTGACTGAAGCATTTCTGAGTTCAGTTGTAACTTGTAGCATAAGAAAATAAAGGTTCTCTTGGCCTGTTGCATTAGCAGGATATATTTGAACCAATGTGTTGCATGTCATTAAACATATGGTGAATCACATCTGACACACATGCCAAAAAGAGTCTGAGATAATGGGACCAAAATGTCATGCAGTAACAATATTCACATAACAGAGTCATTTCCTGGAATATAATCCTCAGGGAATGTAAAATTAAATTTGAAAATGTATCCCCATTTCTGTCTTGCCCCTTGTAAGTGAAAAACACTGGAAATTGTTAACCCCTTAGTTGTTCTCACAGCAACTTCTGAACGTTAAGTTTCTTGCTGGGTCTTGTATGCCTTTTTCCTACCCCAGCATCACCTGCTGAAGGGCAAAGCGAATCCATGCACCATCCATCTATATCATCACTACACCCATGCTGCCTGTAGTGGAGATTCCTCACAGAGATATGGATGTTCTCTGTTTTGGTCTTCATGTCTGCCAGCTGTTCAAGAGTGGGTAATACCACTGCTGTGTCTAATGTAATAAGAAAAATTCTCTGGGCTTCTTTGGGGTTTATAGGCTATATACAACTATAAAAGGTATTGTGTGTAGCTAAGTATACTGTATGCAGTTATTATAGTGAATCAGCACAAATGGTGTTGTTCTCCATGGTTCTTATATACCTTAAGAAAAAATATAATCTACTCTAATTATGGTAACCTATCTTAATACTATGGTAATTAAATTTAAGAGATTGCTGAGGTTGTAGGGTAGGCTTTTCTGAAAGCTAGCTTCCAAACCTGCTCAGTCTGTCCCTAGTCTGTGTTTTCAATGTTGACCTCAGCTTCCAGCTAAGCTTCTTTAACTTCCACATTGTTAGTCAAGCAGCTAATTCACTGGGAACCCTTATGGGCTCCAGTTTGTTTACACAGTCCTATTGAATTAGATTAGAGAAGTGCTGTGGAATTTGAAAGGAAAGGAGAATGTGGATTCATGCTCCTTTTTTTTTGTAGTCTTTTTAAAGGAGGAAGCCTCTGGTGTCTTCATCTGTGTGTAGATACAAATCTAGAGACAAAAAACCACAGCGAAAGAATGTGGTTTATCATTGCTGCCTTTACCAACATGCTGTTTGTTTCTTTCTCCCCTCTTCCCCTTGTCAACAGTCCAAAAACCAGTTGAGGTGCATCCCAACAGCTACTGTCTTCTCATCTGTCTATAAATCAACCTCCTGCCCTTCTTCCCCTAAGGAAAACCCTGCAGTGTCATGTGCACATGCAGAGAATAAACTTAAGTCCCAACAGGATAAATACTGTATTAAAATCACACGTGTAACATCATCAAAGCTGTAGTTTAAGCAGGGCAAATGGAAAACGTCCTGCTGACCTAATACCCATTAAAAAATATATATATCTGTAGCTCATGTCAATGGGCTACTTTCTTCTTTTCCTTTCTTTTCTTAGCACTTCTGTGCTTTCTCTTCAGAAGAACTTCAGTGCTGTGTTAAAGACATTACAGGTGCTTTTCATCTTTACCTTTTTTCCCCCCAATTTTACTTCTTCCCAGCAAGCCTCGGGAAGGTTTGTTGGTTTTTCATTTTAAAATGATTGACTTTAGCTCTCCTACCTGCTGGGTAAGATTGACACACTACAGAGCATCTTCAAACAGCCCTTCCTTTGAGTCACTTGGGACTGCAAGCAAACAGAGGGCCAGGTTGAAAGGTGTTTCTTTCCTGGTGCTATTTACACCCTAAGGAAATGGTGAGAGCTGGTTTTGTATAGCTTGATACAGGTTGTGTGTGTATGCACCTGCATCTTGAAATAGGGTTGTCCAAGGACTTCTTTTTCCCCACACAAACACCCTCTTGATTTCATCAGATCAGAATGAAATATCATTGTACTTTCCCCTCCCCAGTCCCCTCCCTTTTCTCTCATAGTATGCTTTTGATAGGTTTTTGCTGTGTGGTTTTGGGGGTGTTGATGGTGGTTTTGTTTCTTCAAGCCTCAGGCTCTGCTTTGGCTCCTCTGAAACACAAGGTGTGGACCCCATCTAAAACCCCTTTCTGTGGGTTAAGTGGTTTATGGTTCTCCTCTTATTTTGCTGCCCCAGTCTCTGTATGTATGTCTGGGCCAGGAGACACCACCATGCCAAGAAGCAAATGGGGAAGGATGCCTTTTACATTGCTTTGGTTCACTGCAAGCTCAGTGGACCAGGGGGGCTATCCTGTTATTTAGCATTTGAAGCCCTGAGAAGATATGTCTGCACTCTGGAAAGGGTTTGCATTTTCTTTCCTCTTCCTGCCATCTAATACCAACTCTAAATTGTTTCGCCTTCAAAGGGCAAACTTGACATGCTGGGATGGCTGTTCTTCATCCCTTCTAAAGGGTGAATCAGCCAGCACTGAATTTCCTCAACTGGGTCTTCTGCTTTTATGCATTGGTCTGAAAACACTGACCTCAGCAGTTAGGCTGATTTATCCCACAAAAAGACTAAAAATGTCTATTCTTATTTGAATTCAGTTTTGAAAGAATAAGATCTAGAATTAAAAGCAAATGATGAGAAGAAAACAGGCCCTTTTTTTAACTTGCTAATATTGAGGCTCCTTTCTCACTCACTCATGGAAAATTTAAGACCAAGTCCCCTGGATGTCGCCCTTGAACTCTTTCAGTTAGTGCCACCTTTCATCATCAGGGAACAGCTAGAGATGCTGTGTTTGAACCTTGGCAAGTCACAAAAGAGACCAGTGAAGATTCAGATGCCATCCCTGCTCTGAAGGTGAGTCAAACGCGGGATGCCCATCCTGTTTTGTCTCTCTCATCTCTTCTTGCCCAGGGGTGGCTTGGATGCGGTTAAACTGATGTGAACCACCAGTATTTGGAGAGGAGGGGTTTGGGAGCCGATTTCAGCAGCTGGATCCAATTTCTCAGCAGCATGGTGTGCAATTAGGCTGTGTTTCATCATATTCGCTTTATTTCAATAAGTGTTACGAGAGGACTGCTCAGTGAGTGAGTGAGGATTTTCCATTACAGGCTCCACAACCTTTTCATGCTCCCTGGCTGTCTCTCCTCTTGCAGTGCCATGCATGGGATACCTTTGCTGTAGAAATGAATGTTTTCAGGAGAGCAGGGGCCTGTGGCTTGCATGAGCACCACAAGATTTTAATGGTCTCTTGTTTGCTGCCTCTCTCCCCTCTGATTTTTACCCTTTAATTTACTGTTGTGGGGCCACAGGAGATACCAGGGGAATTAAATGCTTTGGGTCATATCGGATTTGATTTCTCTCCTAGCCAGCAGTAGCCCTCATCCACAGGGACTGTCTCTCAGGAGCGTTTCTAGAGGCCACACAAATCAGGAGCAGTGTGAGCAGTTTGGCTGGTTTTTGCTGATGTTCCCTCACCCCTGAACAATTCAATGTGGGGGTGAAGGCAAAAGGCATTGGAGGAGAAGCAAATCACCACCATGGGACAAAGAAATCGTGAAGAGGAACTTCATGGGGAGAAAAAAACCAGAAGGAATTAAAGAATTCTTGTTTTGGTTTGTTTTGTTTTTTTTTTTTTTTTTTTTATTGGGCTCCTCTCTCACATGAGGAGCAAGCAGGAAGTCTTGATCTAGCTCCCTGAATATCACAGGTCCTGAGGCTGGAGTTGCTTCAGGAAACATTCCTGAGCAAGTGTTTCCCCATCAGAAGACAGCTGGTCTGCTGGAACTGAAGCTCTTCACATAAACATGTGTTTTGCCAGTGCTTTTGTTGGGAAAGAGGCCTGAAGCCCACAGTGGATTTGGGAGAGGTGATGGCTGATGAATGCTTCTCTGAGATAACTATTTCAGATCTCTGCTATCTGCGACCTTGCCAACCAGACTGTTCTCTCTCCCCTTCCCCTTCTTATTTGGATTTTTGGGTCAAATGACTTGCAGTAATAGCATCAGTTGTTGCTGTGGAACGTGGTTTTTCCTAACCCTCAAAAACAGTTGTGCAGCTAAACTTTCACATAAAGCTTCAGGAGACCCTGGATTGCTCCAGCCTGGGTAATTGTAGTGCTTAAGGCACAGTCTTAAGCAGGTGATAAGACAGGGAGGGAATGCTGCAGGGAAGGGCAGGGGCGAAATTCTTGGGAGGTGGCTTGTGTGTCAGCTTTGGATCGTGCGTTAGTTACGCAAAGGGTTTAGCTACATGGTTAGGTTGAAGAATAGCCAAAGACGTGATGTGACAGGAGGTCTGAGCTCCCACATGTCTGGGGATGCTGAATTTCTGAAGCATTCATCAAAGGGTGGTGGGGTGTGTTTTGGAGGAAAGCTTGTGGTTGCAGACACAAGCTTGGGAGCCTGGCCCATGCTTAGTTATGCTATGGCATAGCTATTCCACAGCAGTGACAACAGCAGGTTGATCCTAGCAGAACATCAGGCACAACATCCAGTGATGGCTGCTGGGGGCAGTGAAGGAGCTCACAAGCACCCTGCCTGCCCTCCAAACTGGCCAGGCTGCCCATGGCAATGGTGAGCCCAGCGTGATTGTCCTGCCAGTGCTGGGAGTGACACAACTTCTCCTCCAAAAGGAGGTATCACCAGTGAGCATCCTGCTGTCGCATCTGAGAGCGTGGCCCAGTTGCCTAATTTCATTCCCTTCTGGTGCAGAGAATGATTTTGGGACTAAAGAAAGTAATCTTCCATGCTGTTTAGGGAACAGAGTACATTGACTGTGATTTACAAAGCAGGCAAACCAACCAACCTGCAAATGACTGAGCAGCTGGTTAACAGTTGGAGCAAAGACAGGTTTTAGCAGCAAGGCTGTACAAGTGCTGCCTTTCCCTGATGCATTTGGTTCCCTGGGGTGGCAGGATTGCCAGGCTGGAGTTGACAGCCGGAGCTTTTCGGCAGGCTCTTTCCCTGCCCTTCTTCCCTGTTCAGCAAAGTCCATGCAGAAAAGCAGGCTCAGTGCTGGTGGGTTGCCATGGAAAGAGCTGCCACATTGCACTGAGTTCATAGTGGGGTGTTTGGTGGCAGTTTCATTGCAAGAGAGAGATTTTCACAAACATTACAAACCCAGGAGACAAACTAATTTAAGGCAAGCTGGTCACAAAATCAGTGGCTCTTGAAATTATGTCATTAAGGATGTCTCTTTTCTTTCTTCCCTTGGAAGGCGCACACATGTATTTTGGCAACCAACTGAATATTAGTGTCACTCTGGATTCTGATGACTGGCTGGTTGGAGCCTGTTTCATAGCTCAGAGAAGAGGGTAGGAAGAAGGAGGGTTTGCTGGAGTGGGTGGGAGCAAGCATAAGCCCTGGGCACACTGCTGCAGACCTGGTCCTGGCCTCTGCAGAACAGGAGAAGAAACCCAGTTTAACAGAAAAGAGGGGAGGGAAAAAGGGATATAGAAAGTACTCTTCAGTAAGAGACTGTTTTAAGCAGCAGTTCTCCTCCTTTTCTACATTTCTCAAGTATTGCTCAAGCATCATTGTTACAGTTAGTTCATCTGGACGTGCTATGAAGTAGCTCCAGGGGGATTCCATCCAGGCACCAGGGAGACAAAGATGCCGATGCCTGCGATGACTCTTGCCCTGTACAGGGAATAGTGAGTATGCCCAGATTAAACCGTGTGGGAGGAGATGGGAGGAGGCAACTGCCAAACATACTTTGTCACGCTTTAAGGTGTTCTGATGGCAAACGCTCTCACTGGTAAGAAGTAAATGAATGGGAGGCTTTGCCAATTCTTTTGTGGTTTGGGAGCATAAGGGGCATTCCAAGCAGATGCCAAAGCATCCAAGCTTTGGATAGTCCAGATCAAACTCAGCTTTGTAAGCAGGAACTGGTTTGTTCTGCATTCCTCAATGCTTAAAACGAAGTGGAAGAAACAGAGTATGTCCTTTGTGATGCGTTCTGTGGCAGAAGTCTGCGAAGGCATGGACTGTGCTGGTCTGATTGTATTTACGAGTGTGTTTATTATTTGTTAGTACATTATTGGGTCTTCCAAAACTTCGTTTACTTCCAGAGATCCCTTTCTGCACATTTCTAAAAGAAGCACTGCTTCTTCTGAACTGGAATATTAAATAATCTGTGAATGATCCTGTAGTCATTTTCTGTTGACTGGGTAAAATGAAAATGCAGACATTTGCATCCCACAAAATCCCACTCTTTTTCCAACAGCATCATGTCAGGATGTGTTCACCCTCTGTCCCCTGCCCTCTGTATTGGCATCCTGTCATGGAGCTCCTGGTTGCTGGTCCAGGGACCCTTGTTAAAAGGGCCAGTTGGATTCAGAGCAGTGCTCCAGAGCTGCTGCGCTGAAATAAGTTAATATATATATATGTAATAACACACATGCACACACAGGTTGTCAGATTAAGCACAAAGGAATCACCTGATGTTAGATCAGATCTATCTGCTGAGTTTCTGACCTCCTGAGGACAAGAATATACCTGGCAATCGGAGATCCTTATATTCAGGTGGTCTTGTAGTATCCAGATAACAATAAGCCCTTCAGAGAGACTGAGGGCAGAGCTTCAGCAGTCTGCCAGATCCATCTTTGCTGCAAGTCTGGTTAGAGTTCACAGGAATTAGTGTTCCACAAAGCAGTGACTGCTCCCCTCTTTCTCCTCCATCCTGCAGTACTTGATGTTGGAAGAAGGATCTCACATTAGGAATGGGGACGGTATTTGGGTTTGTGGGTTACAGTCATTGGGGAGTGTTTCTAACCCAGCTGTGGAAACCCAACTGTGTGACAAGGGGGAAGGATTGCATTGTGTGCCCAACTTCTGGCACGAACAAAGGTCCTTTGTGGCCGTGCCAAATTCTCCCAACAGCAGAACTGTTACTGTGCACAGAGGGCAGTGCCTCTGCCCTGTGACAAATCACAGCAGCCACAGGGTGCTGTGGGGAGGAAGAGGAAGCTCATAGGTCCCGTGATCCACAGGGGCAAAATACGTTTGTTTGCACTGCCCAGTAGGTGCGTTTAGGGATGATTAATAAACTGTGCACACACACACACACACACACACCCCCCCCCCC